>PVKE010011462.1:0-40228 GCA_004027555.1 Craseonycteris thonglongyai | reverse complement strand
TATGGAGATTCAGTAAGATGCAGTCTTTTGGTGTACTATTCTCTGAATTTTAACAATGATACATTAAGTCCTCATTTAACATTGTCAATAGGTTCTTGGAAACTATGACTTGAAGTGAAACAATGTATAAGAAAACCGGTTTTATCATAGGCTAATTGATATAAATTAGAGTTGAGTTTCCATGGCATATATTTGATTATTAAACTTTAAGACCCCAAACATTTTGAATATTAAACATTGAAATAAATGTGAGTGATACATACTTTTAATAAAGATTAATAAAAACAAGTAAAAGAATTACTTTCCAACCCACATATTTCAGTTCAGGGTCACAGGTGGCAGAAACTTATCCTGGAAGCTTAGGGTGCAGAACCCACCCTAGACAGGGCACCCTTCCATCACAGGTTGCACTCACACACACCCACACACTCAGACTGGGACTATGCAAACATACCAATTGACCTCATTATGCACTTCTTTGAGTTACAGGAGGAAACCGGAGAACCTGGAGAAAACCCACACAGCACGGGGAGAATCTGCAAACTCCACACAGTGACCCTGTCCGAAATTTTCTTTCTTTTTCTTTTTTTCTTTCTCATCAACATTATAACAAAATGACATTGAAAAAAAAAAAAAAGAAAAAAAATGACATTGAACAAATCAACCTTGTTCAAGGACCTGCTGTATACAACTAGGTAACCACAGTCACAATCAAATTTCCCTTTGTAGTTAACTCTCCCCCAGTCACTGGCAATCGCTGGTATGATTTATGTTCTTATACTTTTACCTTTTTCAGAATGTCACATAAATGGAATCATACAGTATATCGCCCTTTGACTGTGTTGTTTTTTTCACTTAATAAAAATATGAGGTTCATCCATATTGTTGCATATATCAATAATTAGTTTGTTCCTATTATTGTTGAATAGTATTCCATTGTATGAATGGATGAATCAAAGTTTGTCTCTCCTTTCACTAGTTGATAGATATTTGAGTTGTTTTCAGTTTTAGCTATTATGAATAGAGCTGCTACAAACAGACCCAAAATGGTTTTTTTATGTTTCCTCTTCCCTTGAGTAATTACCTACTAAGAAATATCTAAGCTTTTTTCTAAAGTGGCTGTGACAATGATTTTTTCATCAAGCATGTTGTTGATAAAGATTTTAAGATATCAATAATCAGGAAGTCCATCTACTATTGAAGAGCAATGTTTGTAAACAGTAGAGGACAAACTTTGGGGAATAGAAATTTATTATGCTTCTCATTTGAAAATTAATTCTTCTACTTTTCAGCTTTCATTCATTACAGATATTGTTTACATTTGATTATTCATTAAAAATATAAGTTTATGCATGCTGAGTAGTGCTGTCATAACAAAATTCATAGAACATTTGATGTCTATTTTTTTACCTGGCATCCACCATAAAATATAAAACAAAACCTGAGGGAGAACTTTCCATTTCACCTCCAAAATGAGGAGTGAACACAGAATTATTTTTATTTAAAATTGTGAATCCTGCAATATGGATTTATCCATAATTTTCAATAAAATATTAATGAGTTAGTTATAGAATCAATGTTTAGATAGTGGAATTGTAGTTTTCTTTGTTCTTATAACACAGAGCCAAAGAACTTATTCCCAGGATAGGAGACCTGAGCCCCAAAGAAAACCCAATTTTTTTAGGATTCATTCAGGTTTTTGTTTTGTTTATTGGTAGTTAGAACTTGTGCCTTTTTATATGCTATTAGAGAGGAGATACTAAAAAAAACTCATAAGCTGTCTTGAGTTGTAGGTACCTCTTTCACATACTTCTAGACCTCTAGTTTCTATATTAAAATATTAGATTTGGGGGATGCTGGGACGGCTCAGTGAGTTGAGTGCTTGCCTTGTGGCTGTGAGGTCTGGGGATTGAATCCTGGCTTTGGCCTGTGCATGCCCATGTGCTCAACTGTGGCATACCTGATGACTGTTGGGATGGCTGCAGTCCCTTGGTTTGGTTCCACCAGGCACAGCCCTACATCTACCTGTGTGGAATGAAACTATGTTAAAACTAATGAGGTATAGCTGTGGGGACTGCTCTGGGCCCTCTCCATTCTCTCTCTCGCCGTCTCTCAAAAACAATAAAAAATGAATCTTAAAAAATAGTAGACTTCAAGAGATACTACAGGACATTCAGCAGTAAATCGTGTGTCTCTTTGGTTAATGATGGCTATAAATGTGGCTTTGTAATCATATAATTATGATTTGTATCCATAAGAGAAATTGTCTCTGAGTAGCAATAATAAGGTTCTAATCACGTGATTTGAAGGCAACTATTGGTGTTCAAGTGAGTGCATTTAGGTATATTAAATAAATCTGAGCTCTGATAATATGTGTAAAGAGAAAATTCCTGCTTTAAAACATTTAAGGTAACTAAAAAGTAAATCTATTTTCTGTAGTTGCTTTGGCAGATATAAAACTATCTTTCCAAAATTCAAAAAGCTACAGCATTAATCATTCCTAAGATACTGTTAAGCTTTGAGAGCTTTGAACCAAGATTTAAATGGATATCCTTACTCATTTTCTATGGCATATCAGTTAAGGTGCAAGAGGAAATGAGGCAGGGAGGTTTTGATGACCAGTAGGGTTAAAGGCATAATTGTAGAATATGCCAAGTTGGTTTTAACCTTTCTTACTTTCTTGTTTTTTAATTTTATTGTTTGAAGGTGAAAGAGAGGCACAGACAGAGACAGAGAGAAGGGGGAGGGCCCAGAGCAGTCTCCACAGTTGTGCATCGTTAGTTGTGACATGGTTTCATACCACACAGGTGGATATAAGGCCGCGTGGAGTGGGAAACAAACTGGGGGACTCCACACGGGAGACGGTAACCTTCAATGCTGTGCCACCCTGGCGGTTACCAGTTGCACCACAGTTCAGCATATGGGTCTGTGCAAGCTGGGGCTGGGAATCAAACCCTGGGCCTCGTGATTGCGAGGCAAGCTCTCATCCATTGAGCTATCCTGGCATCACAACCATTCTCAAGTTATTTTCTGATCTCCACTTTCATTTCCAGTTAGCCTCTCTTCGTGACTATCTAGTGCTATTGTAATATCTCAATAGCCTTTGTAAGTTCATAGCAATACCCTCTTCAAAAGTGGATTATCTTAAAAATAATCTCCCCTGAACTGGGGTGTGCTTCCCATGTGGGAGGTCCCCAGTTCAGTTCTTGCCCTCCAAGTTGGGCCCCTGGCTCAAGGGGGCATGCCTCCCATGCAGGAGGCCCCCAGCCCAGTTCCTGCCATGCATGGCCCACGCCCACCTGTGTAGAATGAAACCATGTTGGAAAACTGATGACGTACAACTATGGAGACTGCTCTGGGCCCTCCTCCTTCTCTCTGTTTCTCTCTGTCTCTGTCAAAAACAATAAAATAAATCTTAAAAAAATAATTTCCCTTCTCACTCTTGCCTCTCTTCAGTATCTCATTCTTCCTTCTTCTCAAGATCTCATTCTCTCAGCTGCCTCCCCAAAAGGAAATAATTTTGGTTACTGAATAAAATAATTCATACTAATTCGGGTATGAATTATTTACAGACCTAAACTTTCTGTGTAGCAATTTTTTATTGTACCCCCAGATCTATTTCCACCCTTTTCCATCTTGCTCTGTGGCCTGTGAAACTGGGCCTTATGGAGTCCATCAACAGGTTATCTTGTTCTCCTGCTTAAGTTTTGGCCAGTGGGAGCTACTGGCAGGTAACTGAAGGGCAGAATAGTGAGATCAGGATACTTGTTTTCCAAGTTCCTTCTCTGATGCAACACCATGAATTGTCTAAGTCAATTGAACAAAAGTCATACCTCCTGTCAGGCAGCCCTGTCATAATAGCTTTTTATGGATTCTGGCAACTGTGCAGTCTTCTTGCCCCTTTGGGTCTATGGCCTCTCCACTATCTCTAGTTCTTGGATCTTGTTTCATCCTTTGTTGGATTTCTCTAACCATGCCCATATGTTTGCTAATAGTACCTTTAATAAACTTTACTCAATTACATCAGTTAAGCATGCCGGTCTGTTTCCTATTAGGACACTGACTGGATCCCCAGGTTATTTATCCTCCTTTCTTCCTGTCCTACCCTTCTTCCCACAAACAGAAATTAGACATCCTGATTCTGAAAAGTTATGAAACCTATAAATGTGGAAAGAAGCCTCTGCTTCTGGGCATATTGATTTGCACACTTTTCAAGATTCAAAGATCATGTCTGAATGTCTACAAAAGTAATGAAGAAAGAGGATCATGAGATAGTTCACATATTTTGAGCACTGGCTATGCCCTAGGCAATTTCTGTGAATCACAGAATTAATCCTCAGAATGACCCAATGTTTGTTATCCCCATTTTTGTTTTCAAATGTTTAATTATGATGTATCTTGGCATGGATTTCTTTGGGTTTATCCTGGTTGGTTTATCTTGGTTAATTCAGCTTTGTGCACCTATATGTTTGTGTCTTTTATCAAATTTGGGAAAATTTTAGCCATTATTTTTTTAAAAACTCTTTCAGCTCAACTCTCTTTCTCGGGACTCCAATGCCACAAATGTTGTATCTTTTCTTATTGACCCCGAATCACTAAGGCTCTGTTCCATTTTTGTTTTAATGATTTTTATTGCTTGTTTGTTTTTTGTTTGTTTTTGTGGTTTTTTTTTTTTGAGAGAGAGAGAGAGAGAGAGATTCAGAGACAGAGAGAGAACCGAACCGGGGGTACTCCCCAGTTCAGCACACGGGTTGCCGGGACTTGATCCTGGGTCCCCGGCACTGCAAAGCGAGCCCCCAACCCACCGAGCCATCCCGACTTCCCCCCTGTTCCATTTTTTTATTGCTTATTATCTCTCTGTTGTTCAGATTAGCTAGTTTCTATTAATCTATCTTCAAGTTCACTGATTCTACCCACTGTCATCTCCACTCTACTAATGAATCCAACTAGTGAGTTTCTTTTTCCCCCGAGGAAGAGGAGAGTCTCCATTCCAGGAGATTAAAGCAGTACAGACCTGGCCACTTTTTGTAGTGTCATCTAACCACTCAACTGCCTCTGGACAGTAGAAGAAAGTCTCTAGAATGTAGGGAAAAAGACATACCAAGCCAGGGTACTTGTACTGGCAAGACCCCTCTTGCCAGTGCCTACTGTCCCAGTATTTGTAAGAGGAGAACTAGAATCTCAGGCCCAATCTCAGGAAGGAGAGCACTTCCCCTGACTGCTTATTGTCAGCAGGACTACCAATTAATAAATCCTCATTGCCTTGGTTTCTTGGCTTACCTGGTCTTGTCATTGGGACTTCTGTTTAATGAGAGGAAGAATAAGCCTACCTGGGCTGTTTTCTATTGCTAGGGTGAGGGGTGTCAGGAAAATCTAGGCCTGGATCATCTTCCTCTGTTGGGTAATCGTATGCACTGCCACTATGTTATTTATTTATTTAGCCCTCAGGTCCCAAACCAGTTCATTTTCTTCTCACCATAAATTAGAAATATCTTCAATCATTATGCCAAAGATTGGTCCAGGCAGGAATTATCAATGGATGCTAAATTTAGGGAAGATCTTTGATGAGGAGAAGTATATTTTCATGTTCTGAAAGCCTCTTCATATAGATTGCTTATTATTTTCAAGGGAAAACTAATAATTGCACAGTCAATAAATCACATAATACCTTGACTGGATGGTCATAAGTAACATCACCAAAGAGGAAAGAATGGGTATTGTGCGCCTACAGATATGAGTATGGTACCCTGAGAAGGACACAGCATCACTTAAGTTCTATTCTGGTCCAAAATATTATAAACTGATCTAATTATGAGATTATATCAGAAAAAATGAGAAGAGAAGTTTTCTATAAAAAATGAAAGAAGTGGACTATATTTTTAAATATTGTCAGGCACAAGCTTTTTAGTTTGATATAGTCTATTACTTCCCTTGCCTTTGAGGTCAAATTCATAAATTTCTCTCTGAACCCAAGGTCTATAAGTTTAGTACCAATGTTTTCTTCTACGCAGTTTATTGTTTTGAGTCTCATGTGGAGGGCTCTGATGCATTTTTAGTTATTTTTGGTATATGGTGACAGTTTGCAGACTGAAAAAAATCAAGAACCATATGACTTCACTTACATGTGGAATATAAAACTGAAAGTAATAAAGAAACAAAAACTCATGGACACATTCAATACTTTAGTGATTACCTGAGGGTAGCGGGTGAGTTGGGAGGGGGCATCAAGTAAATGGTGATGGAAAGAGAACTGACTCTGGGTGGTGAGCACACAATGCAATGCATAGGCGATACAATGTAGAATTTTACAACTGGAACCTATGTAATTTTTGCCAACCAATGTCACCTCAATGAATTTAATAATTAATAAAAATTCAAAATAAAACATTGCCAATGTCATCAAAACACAAATATCATGATAACTAAGTGCAATACCTGATCCTAGACTGGAACCTATAGTGGAACAAAAACAATTGCGATAAAGGACATTATTGAGTCAATTAATGTAAATGTAATATAAATGACAGATTAGAAAAATTACTGTTTCAATATTATATTTACTAAAGTTGGCAAATACACTACTGTTATGTAAGTGAATAAACTTATTCTTATGAAACAAACACTAAATATTTGCACTTTACTAAATAATAGGAAATAGTGAAGGAAAATATAATAAAATAGTAAAAAAACAAACAAACAAACAGAAAAAATAGAAAAGTATGCACAAATGATAGAGTATGCAGGATAAAGTGTTAACATTAAATGAATCTCTGCTTGGCAAATACATGGTGACAGAAAAAGAACTGAGTCAGGGTGGTGAGCACACAAATCAATACATAGACAATGTGTTACAGAAATGTACACCTAGAATCTATGTAATTTTACTTACTAATGTTACCCCAATAAATTTAATTTTAAAAATTAATTAACTAATTTAAAAAAATAGTTAAAACTCTGTGCATTGCCAAGGAAAGATAGTCACCATAAATATTAAGAAAAGAAAAATGGGTTGTAATACATAACATTTAACAAACGTTATATATATATACATATAACAAAGTGTATCTCATTTTGTAAGAAAAAACACATATACAGATAAGCAAGTTCATGTATGAACATAAAGATATATGGAAGTATATACACAGTACAATTAACAAAGTTTCCCTTTAAAAAGTAGGCATAGTGGAAAATTTCATTTTCTGCTTAATATACTTATGCATTGCTTATATTTTTACCAGGGCTGGCTGATATATTTTACCACTGCTGTAATATTTTTGGTTACATTAGACATATTCAGATATACTGGTTCTGAGAGAAAATTGGAAAACCACATGCAAAAGAATGAATCTGAACTGTGAACTGTCACCATATACCAAAATAACTCAAAATGGAACAAAGACTTCCACATATGTCCTGAAAAAATAGACTGCATAGAAGAAAACATTGGTACTAAACTTATAGACCTTGGGCTCAGAGAACACTTTATGAACTTAACCCCAAAGGCAAGGGAAGTAAAAACAAAAATAAATGAATGGGACTGTATCAAACTAATAAGCTTCTACACAGCAAAGGACACCATCAACAAAGTAAATAGGCAACCAAATAAGTGGGAGAAAATATTTGCAAACAATGCCTCTAATAAGGGACTATTATCTGAAATATATAAAGTACTAGTGCAACTCAACAACAAAAACAAACAAACAATCCAATTGAAAAATGGGCAGAAGACCTGAACAGACACTTCTCTCATGAAGACATAGAAATGGCCAGCAGCTATATATTAAAAATGCTCAACTTCGCTAGCAATTAGGGAAATACAAATCAAAACCACAATGAGATACCACCTCACACCTGTTAGAATGGCTATAACCAACAAGACAAATAGTAACAAGAGTTGGAGAAGCTGTGGGAAAAAGGAACCCTCATACATTTCAGGTGGGAATGTAAATTGGTACAACCACTATGGAAGGCAGTATGGATGTTCCTCAAAACGTTAAGAACAGAATTACCATACAACCCAGCAATCCCTCTTCTGGGTATCTACCCAAAAACTTGAAAACCTCAGTCCGCAAAAATATATGTATCCCAATGTTGATCGCAGCACTGCTCACATTGGTCAAGTCATGGAAACAACTGAAGTGTCCTTTGATAGATGACTGGATAAAAAAGTTGTGATACATTTACACAATGGAATATTAATCAACGATAAAAAGATGAAATACTGCCATTTGTGACAACATGGATGGACCTTGAGATTATCATATTAAACGATATAAGTCAGACTAAAAAAAAATCAAGAACCATATGACTTCACTTATATGTGGAATATAAAACTGAAAGTAACAAAAAAAAAACCCAAAGTGTCATGGACATAGTCAGTAGTTTAGTCGTTACCTGAGGGTAAGGGGTGAGGAGTGGGGGAAGAGGAAGGGGCATCAAATTTATGGTGATGGAAAAAGAACTGACTCTGGGTGGTAAGCACATAATGCAATGCATATATGATGTAATGCAGAGTTGTGTACCTGAAACCTACGTAATTTTTACCAATTGATGTCACCATAAATTTAACAATATGTGTGTGTATATACATGTGTGTATATATATAAAATAAAATGTGCAGATATCATATTATTAAGTCATATACCTGAAATAATTTACATTGTGCTATTCACAAAAGTTACCCCAATAAATTTAGTTTAAAATTAAATATAAATTAATAATTACAAAGCTAAGACTTTAATATATGACAAGGTCAGCATGTTGCATAAATCACTGCCACTAGTGAAAGGTAGATTATTTAATAAATAATGTGGTGAGAAATATCTAAGTCTCCCTTTCTCCTATGTGCTACAGCCTCCCTAGAGTATTACCCAGTTTCTTGTGTATCTTGCCAGAGATAATCTCTGTACTTTCAAAGATTTTGTGTTTACAGGTTTCTTTCCCTTCATGCAATTGTAGCATATTACACTGCTCTGCATCTTGCTTTTTTCGTTTATAAAATATCTTGTTATTTTTCTGCAAAACCACATGCTAAGCTACCATTTCTTTTTAAGAGCTGCATAGTATTCCACTGTACGAATATAAATGTAACAAGATTTAACTAGCTCTCTGTGTGGTGGTTTCCAATATTTTTCTAGTAAAGCAAGGCTGCAATAATTATTTCACTCATATGTGACTACATTTATAGGACAAGTACTTAAGTGGAATTTCTATGTCAAACAGTATGTTCCTTCTTATTTCTGATAGATTTACAAAATGCTCTCCATGGAGAAATGCCAATGTATTTTGTCAGTTTTATTGGAGATATTATTTACATATAGCATTGCATAAGTTTAAGGCATACAACATAATTATATATATATATAAATGATCACAATAATAAGTTTAGTTAACATCTATCACCTCACATTGTTATAATTTTTTCTTGTAATGAGAATTTTTTTTAAAAGATTTATTTATTGTTTTTGACAGAGAGACAGAGATACAGAGTCAGAGACAGAGAGAAGGGGGAGGGCCCAGAACAGTCTCCATAATTGCACATCATTGGTTTTTCCACATAGTTTCATTCCACAGGTGGGCGGGGCTGCACAGGGCAGGGACTGGGCCGGGGTCTCACCCCGGTGAGAACTGAACTGGAGGCACTCCTCAGTTCAGCATATGGGTCCACACGGGGTGGGGCCGGGATTCGATCCTCGGTCCCCAGGGCTGCAAAGTGAGCACCTAACCCACTGAGCCATCCCGGCTTCCCCATAGTGAGAACTTTTAAGATCTACTATCTTGGCAACTTTCAAATATACAATGCAGTGTTCTTAACTATAATCACCCTGCTATACATCACTGCCTCAGGACTTACAAATAGAAGTTTGTACCTTTTGACCATCTTCTCTGATTCTGGTAACCAAGAATCTTTTCTCTGTATCAGTTCTTTTTTTAATTTATTTCTTTTCCTTTTTTAGATTCCACATATAAGTGAGATCATACAGTGTTTGCCTTTCTCTATCTGGGTTAGTTTACTGAGGGTGTATCAATTTAAATTCATACCAACAATGCAGGAGACTGCCTGATTTCTTTGATTGTTCCCAGTACAGAGTAACATGAGCTTTCTGATCTTTACCAATCTGATAGGTGAAAATTTTTCTCACAGTTGTTTAATTTGTTTCTTTTATAAGTGAGTTTGATATGCTTTATATGTTTACAAGACATTTTTATTTCCTCTTATAAAAATTGTCTAGTCAAAATTTTGCCTATTTTTTTTTTTAGCATATTATTGGTCTGGTCACTTACTGTTTTGTAAGGATTATTTATATAGTAAGAAAAGTTAGCTCACCACTTGGAAAATTCCTACCCAATGCTATAATGGATTTAAACTGTGAATATATAAGAAAGAATAGGATACTGGTGAATATATGCATAATCTTGTGGGGAGAAGAAAGTTTATAATATAAACTGAAAGGCAGAATTCATAAAGAAAAGAGTAACACATTGAATTATATATGTAGAAAAAAATTTACTACACAGGGTGGTCAAGAAAATCTCAGAATGAAGGGGAAGAGGGGGTAAAAACAACTATTTATTATTTTTCCTTGTCAATATATTCACCCTTAATTCTAATGCACTTTTCAGAGCTTTCAATAAGTTTATTTATACCCTCAGAGGGAAAAATGTTTTGTTTTTGTCCTCAAATTGCAGCTTTGACTTCTTTGTCATCTATTAATTTTTCTCTATTGATGTTCTTTTATTTCATATTTGGGAGGAAATAATAATAAAACAGAGTCAGGTCTGATCTGTAGGGAGGGTGGTTTAACATTTGTAAATAACAGTTGTGAAGCGTAGCCTAGGCAACATTGCTCTTGTGTGTGAGCTCATTGTTGTGCAAAAGCAGTACCCCTTTGGTCCATTTTACTCTTCTTTTCTCCTTCACAGATTCTTTTCACTGTTTCAGCAGAGTGAAATAGTACTCTCCAGTTATTGTGGCACCCTTATCCTTGTAATTGATTAGCAGAATACCCTTTGTATTCCAAAAAATTTAGCCATGAGTTTTTCAGCTGATTGCGACATCTTGAATGTCTTTGGGGGTGGCGTGCCCTTTTCATGCCACTACATGGACTCCTGCTTTGACTCAGGCTCATAATGATGAACCTAAGTTTCATCTCCAGTGACAATCTAGTTTAAAACTTCATCTTTGTTGTCTCTTCAGAGGTCCAAACACTGTCATGAACACTCAATGCACTATTGTTTTTGAAGCAGCTTGAGCATCTTGCACTGACTTTTGACATCCTTAGAAGCTGATGGAGACTATTCTAAATTATTGTAGGTGATACTCCAACCACTTCTGCTAGCTGCTTTTTATTCAATCTAGCATCTTCCACTATGAGTTTTGAACTTTTTTGACAGTGTCTGAGGAAGTGGCCTCAACAGAGCATCCTGGATGGAGGTCATCTTCAATCAACACTCTGCCTCACTTGAAAAGGCTATGCCACTTGTAAACCATGGATTTCCCAGGGCAACAGTACCAGTAAACTACTAACATCTCTACCAACATCGTTTAAAATGTTTTTCTTTGTTTTCTGAGGAATTTGAAGGGCACATTCATACTTGGGGTTTTCTTCATGTTTGACATGCTTCTTTGGTGATATCTGAAAAAACATAATGCAAGTAAGCTGAAATTTGGCACATATACCAATAATAAATCACATAATCAAACTTCTCAGATAACCCCCAGTTCCATGAATATTTTAACCACCCCTCGTAAAATGAGCTTAAAAAGCAAACAAAAACTATATTTGTTTATATATATATATATATATATATATATATATATATATATGAGAGAGAGAGAGAGAGAGAGAGAGAGAGAGAGAGAAAACAAACAATGAAAATCGCAAAGAATATAGACAAGTGATCATTATACTACTCCTGAAACTTTCCTATAGGTTTAATTTTTTTCCAGATAAAATGTTGTGAAAAGTAATATTAAGAAATAAATAATAGAGAAGGGCAAATTACCAAAATTAAGAATTAAACAATGCAACAATACCCACAACAGGATAGAGATTCTTTGTTTTTTCTAAGATTTATTTTTATGTTTTTGACAAAGTTGGAGAAGGACAGAGACAGAGAGAAGGGGAAGGCCCAGAACAGTTTTCATAGTTGTATGTCACCAGTTTTTCAACATGGTTTTGTTCCACACACGTTGGCAGGAGCTGTGCAGGGAGGGGACCGAGCTGGAGTCCTCCTGCATGGAAGGCATGCCCCCTCGAGCTGGGGCCAAACCGGGGGCCTTCCATATGGGATACTCAGCCCCACAAGAACCTAACTGAGGGTTTCCTCCCACATGGGAAGCACACCCCAGTTCAGCATATGGATCTGCATGGGCCTTGGCCGGGATTCGATCCTGGGTCCCTGGGGCTACAATGTGAGCACTTAACCCACTGAGCCATCCCAGCTTCCCCAAGATAGAGATTTAAAAAGTATGTATTATAAAGTTACAAGCAATGAACTAAACAATCTTGATGAAATAAAAACGACAGATAAAATATAACAAAAAACAATATTTGAAATATATATGAGACTCAAAATGATAATATTCTCAATATAGAATGTGTTTTGTAAATTAATAAGGAAAAGCTGTTTACACCAGTTGGCAAAAATAATGGACAAAAAGCAAATCAGGCAATTTGCAAAATAAGAAATACAAATGACCAAGAAAAATAAAATAAATTTCAAACAAATCCAACTTTGCTGTAATCTAAAAAATTCAAATTAAATGGCATGCCATTTTCTGTCCATTTGGTTGGCAAAGCTTAGCAAAATTGAAAATAATCAATGTTGAGCAGATAGAGGAACATGGACACTATTTTAAATGGTGGATGGTGGGCAGATAAATTGTCATAAATTTTCTGTTGGGCCACTTGAAAACATATAAAAAGTCCTCAAGAGTTCATACCATTTTACTTTTCAATGCTTTCGCTTAGGAATTTATCTAAAGATGTGATTATACAAATGTTAAAATATTTGTGTATAAGCTTTTCCTACATGCCATTATATTTCATTCAGAAAATTAGAAAAAATTTAAATTATCAGTAAGAAGTTAAATACTTTAATTCAATGAACTATTATGAAGAACCTGAATGTTTACTGATATGAAAAGTTTAAAGTAAATTAAAAAAATTTAAGTTTTACAGTGAAAAAAGCTGTGCAAAAAAATACTAAAAAACTGTTATGCATATTATAATCACATTTTTATGAAAAAAATTTAGGAAGCTATAGAATAAAATGTCAACAGTATCTAGCATAGGTCTGCATAGAGACAAAAAATAGAATAGAGTTTACCCAGAATTGATAAGAGAAGGGAATGCTAAGTTATTGTTAAAGGGGTAAAGAGTTTCTATTGGGGATGATAAAAAGTACTAGAAATAGGTATTGGTGATGGTTCACAACATTGACAATGTACCCAATGCTATTGAACTGTACACTTAAAAATGGCTAATATGGTCAATTTCATGTCATATGTATTTTATCACAATTGTAAAAAGAAGATCACAAATAACTGTATAACATGATCCATTTTGTGCTAAGCATATGTATATACATTCATTGCAAAAAGTCCAGTTGATTAAGTACCACAATGTAAATAATACTTTATGTCATGTAGTGATTTTCAGGGTGACTTTATTTGTCTACATATTTTTTTCTTTCATGAATGTACAATAATTTGTCTAAAAATATTAAAAAAACACACAAAAGTTATCAATATATCTGATGGTTGAAAGTACAGAGTTAGAAAGTAGAAATCTTTTTTTTAATTGTTAAATTTATTGGGGTGACATTGGTTAGCAAAAATTACATGGGTTCCAGGTGCACAATTCCACAATACGTTGTCTGTCTATGTGTTGCATTATGTGTTCACCACCCAGAGTCAGTTCTCTTTCCATCACCATATGTTTGACTCCTACTTCCGCCTCCCCCACCCCTCCCCCCTTACCCTTAGGTAATCACTAAATGATTGACTGTGTCCATGAGTTTTTCTTTCTTTGTTACTTTCAGTTTTATATTCCACATGTAAGTGAAGTCACATGGTTCTTGTATTTTTCTGTCTGGCATATTTTGACTAGCACAATGATCTCAAGATCCATCCATGTTGTCGCAATGGCAGTATTCCATCTTTTATCATCGCTGAATAATATTCCATTGTGTATATGTACCTCAACTTCTTTATCTATCAAATGACACTTTGGTTGACTCCATGACTTGGTCATCATAAACAGTGTGCTACAATGAACATTGAGGCACATATATCTTTGTGGACTACGGTTTGCAAGTTTTTATTTTGTGTGTGTAGATATCCAATTGAGAGATTGCCACATCATATGGTAATTACATTCTTAATTTTTTGAGGGACCTCTATAGTATCTGCCATAGTGGTTGTACCAATTTATATTCCCACCTCATACACTGCTGAGAGCAGAAATCCTCACAAGTTTGGGAGAAATAAAAACAAAATGTAACTCTTAGTTAACTTACATTTCCAAATAACAAAGATTACTCTATACTAGCCTTTGAAAGCAGGTCCTCCGCTCTGTGTTTATAGGTTTTTTACTAACCTATATAAATCTTTCAAAGTTAAGTCTTAAGGTTTTATTTCCTTTACTCTAAAATTTTCAGGACAGGAAGTTTTTACTGTGGATTTTATTGTTACTTGAGCTTACATCCATGTAATTGGATGAGTTCCATGTTTTGCTTCAAAATTCATATCTCCAAAATTATAATTATTTAAGAGATAAATATTTTGGACCCTCTTAGTTTCTAAATAAGATTTTACAGTGACTTGCAAGTGGCATTTCTATCAATTCATTGGAAATTAAAATACAGTAGAGATGGAAGTAAGTAATGTATCACTCATTCATTCAAGTAGTCAATATTTGGGATACCCTAATATAGCAGTGAACAAAGCAGACAATCTCTGCTTTCATGAAAAAGTGAAACTTAAGCTAAGATTGAAAAAATGTTCAGGAGCAATGATAGGTAAAGAACAGGAAGAAACACTACTCCAGAAAGAGTGACTAGCTTTTGCTAATTTCCAGAAGCAGGAAAAAGTTTAAAATGCTTCATGATCTAGCAGTGATTGACGAAGAATGTAGGTCGAGTGTAGGGAGATGAGGAGGAAAATTAAGATGGAGAGACTCCAGCCAGATCATGTAGGGCCTTGTAGGCATAATAACATCCTTAAGCTAAAAAAGAAGCCATTGCAGAGGATGATATAATCAACTGTACCTTTTAAAAAGGTCACTTTTCAAAATTACCTTTGCTATAATTATAGTCATTAAATTTGTGGGAGTACTTGAAAGTTTCTGAGCCTATGTGCACACATTATTTTTCCATATCTTATTGGGTAGATATCATTTTTTTTCCACTTAACTTAGGAGGAAACCTAAGTTCACAAAATGATAAGTGAACTCACTAATATGTAGTTAAGGAACATAATCAGAACTTTAGCTGAGTTCTTCTGACTTCAAATCTTATAGTCTCTATTGCCCTACTTTGGTAGCAATCATATCACTGGTATTCAACTATCTACGTCATTGTTTCATTACTTTTGAAACTCTAATCTTAAAAGTACATGTCAAGACAACTCCACTTTGGGATCCACTTAATTTTTTTAATAAAAAAATCAAAATCCCATGCATCTGGACAAAAAGTTGAGTGTCCTACTAAGGGGAAGTCAGGCTAATAGTGGATTATTTGTACAAGATAAAATGCACTCGATATGGCTAATGCTGTTTTCCAGAAGTTTGATTACGGGACATGAAAAATATAATAAAACAAAATATAAAAAGGTTAAAGTGGATACACACCAAATAAAGTACAATAGTTAATGCAAGTAAACACTGCAAAATGGAAAGCACTTACCAGTAAGTTCAGATGAAACCAATATTTAGAGAATGCTTTCCATAGAAATGGTTTTAGTTGTAGCTATAGCTAAACAAAAAGATACATCTTCAAAAGCATACACAAAAGTATGGAGTATGGCTTGGGTACATACAGATAATTACTGCTTATCAACAAGGCTATATCTATCTATAAGTGTACAATGAATGAACTGAAGCCTAGACAATCCATTTATTTTTATTATCCTCATGATTGATATGGAGAGCCAAATGATTGAGTTAGCCAGAGAAATCAGGATCAAAATGAACAAAGTGACTGTACCTAACCAAACAAGTCACTAAGTCAAGTGAATGAGTGCTATATATGCTGGATGTACTCCCAGAATTGTTCTATTAATAGATGCTATGGCAGCTATAGTTACAAGACATAGTCTGTGCCCTAAATGAGCTTATCATTTTGTTAGGGGTCATAAGATTATATATATGTGTGTATATTTCACCTATCAAAACAGTATAAACCCAAGTATAGAGTACACAATATGGTACATGCTGTATATGGCTTCAGAGATTGGTATGAGCCAGAGTGAGTAAAATTAAATTGGACATCAAAGAAAATAGTTCAATTGTTGAAAAGAAAGAGAAGAAAACTGTAGCATTCATTTGTTAAGTGCCTCAAAAAAATCTGTATCTTCTCCTGGCAATAGCACTGATTCTTATTTGGAAAACCATTGCATCCAGAACTCTCAGTGAAGTGCTCTAGGCAGAGTTGACTCTAGCATCAGGTGTGCATCATAAACCACCTTTGCTTAATCAGGATATTCCATTCTCCTGGCACTAGTGACTGTCTTAGGAACAGGCATGTAATTCAAGCCTAAATAAAATTTTTGCATCTTATTCCTCTGGGCCCAATAATTAATTTAAAGTAGCTACTGAAAGAATCCTATCTGAGTAAATGTCTGTGCATTTTCTGGGAATGCTGGGACACAGATTTTCTCTTCTACTGGATAGCATCTTTTGGAAATTCAAAACTTCTAGCTATTTAAAACCAAAAAACTTGTGTGTGGTGAGGAGACCCTGGAGTTGCCAAAAATCTACTAGGTGCACCTTGAGGGTTGGTACGGACACCATTGAAAGCAGAGTGGAAGAGATTCAGAGTAAACCTTGATCCTTGGTAACACCATTAAGCTGCTATATCAGTCTTTGAAGCCAGAATTAGTTCTAGATTTTTTCAGTTATGTGAATTAGTAAATTCCCTTTATTTGAATGAGATGAGGTTTTGCCCAATCATTTACCTGAGTAGAACAAATTATTCAAATTGGTGAATAGTGGACAACCATTTTAGACAATGAAGAGAACTCATATTCTAGAGCAACAGTTCCCATGCAGTAGTACATGTACCCCCAGGGGTGCAGGGGTATGGGAAAATAATCTGTAATGAAGGAAGAATAAGTAAGTAAAAAAATGCAGAACCTTAGTTATGGAACAATAAGTGTTAAATTTGAATAACCATTAATGGAGACACTTCAAAATTAGATCACGTTAATGAAAGATGATTGATGAGGGCATGGCTATGAACCCTTCCCCCAAACTTCTCTTCAACCAACCATTAAGCACAGTTTCAGAACAATCCATTTGCGACATTTCTAGCACTTCCCCAAACATATAAATACATCTGTAGCCTTGCTGTTTGATTAGTTTAGTTATTGACTATTAATTTAGGGTGACGAGACATCCCACTTTTGGCGGGACAGTTCTGATTTTTAACAATGTGTCCCGCGGCCCGTGGCGTTTTAAAAAAGTCCCGATTTTTGGAAAGAATGCACGACAAGCTAGGGAACGGCAGGAGGTAGACCAAATTTTTAATCAAGAACCCCCTCCGCCCTGGTCAATGGTGTCCTGCTTTACCAATGTTAAAATCTGGTCACCTTATATTAATTCCAAGGACAATGCAATGTTGTAGAGGAAATTGAAAGTATCAGAGTGTAGCAACTGGCTCACCTGTTAATCACATTTACATTGTCAAAACATTGTAAACACAATGTATTTATGATGGAAAAATGAAGGGATGGGAAGAGTGCATGTGTATGGCGTGGGTGTGAGTGTGTATTTGAAAAAGAGCAAAATCCTCATATGCCATAGTGATGTGTCAACGGATGTCTACAACTGAAAAATTAAGGCATGGTAATATAAATATTTAGCTCAGAAACAATGAGATATACATCAAAATATAATTATATAAAGGTCAATATGGCTGCCTCTGGAGAGGAGAAAATGAGTGAAGAGAACCGCTGTTTTTATAAACAAGCTTTGGAGAGAGATGTAATTTTTCAACCATGTGCTCAATGATAACAAGAACATAAATATAACTCCAGTAGAACTCTACAACTTTAAGTATAGTTCCAGATTAAACAGAAGCATTAGAATTAGGCATCCCACCATTTTCATGAGTATCAATCATATACTACTATCAAAAGTCTAATAGACTTTCAGAGCTTTTTCATTAGTGTTTTCTATGAGTCCCACTTAACTTTAAATGGCCAGATAGAACTTGGCAAGGTAAATGGGAAGGATGGATGAAAGCAGACATAGAAAAGAAACATTTCAAGGGCATTCTGAATTAAAAAAAAGTAATGTAGTATTCAATGTTTAGCTGAGAAATAAGAACTGCAGAAGGCACATCAGTTTGGTTTCTGTAGCTATCAAAGACTGAATATTTCCAAGAAATGGTTCAGGATAATAAAACTATAATCTTAAAGCAAAAATTATTATAAAACTATGAACCATCTTTATAAGTGTGCTGGTTTTGTGCCACAGAGCCCCATAGGCTCTAGCCAAATATGAAGATAGCTTAAAAACCATTCATTAATTCATATCATGTACAACAAACAGCATTAATCATAAAGAGGGTTGATACTCTATTTGAAACTAAATAGGGAGAATTCAGGATGGCTCAGTGGGTTGAGTGTTCACCTTGCAGCCCTGGGGTCTGAGGATCAAGTCGCAATCCCCACCCTGGTCCATGTGGACCCATATGCTGAAATGGGGTGCGCTGGGAGGCCCCCAGTTCAATTCTTGCCAGAGCTAGCTTCCCATGTGGGAGGCCACTGGTTCAGCCCCCAGCTCTCAGGGGCATGCTTCCCATATGGGAGGCCCTCCCGCCCAGTTCCCACTCTGTGGGGCCCCATGCCCACCTGTGGAATGAAACTATGTGAAAAACTAACAACTACAACTATGGAGACTACTCTGAACCTTCCCATTCTCTCTCTCTCTCTGTCAAAAACAATAAAATAAATCTTAATAAAAAAAGAAACTAAAATAGGACAAAACTTCCTTAATGCTTTCAGGTGTTCTGTGCATCTAGCCTCCTTCAACACTACCTCCAAAGTTGCACAAGGTGAAAAAATTTAAATTATGTAGTCAGTAACTAGTGTGCAAAAGTTTTTAATAAATATTTGACAAAAATGAAAAACAGAAGTGACTGTTTTTAAAATTACAAATTTTAAGATTAGATTGATAAGAATAACAACAGGAAAATGTATAAGAATGGTATGCTGAAAATGACTAGGATTGCAGATTCTATTGATATACAGACATATTTGTGTGAAATGATGCTATGTTAAAAATAGCAGCAAACTGTTCAAATATTCCGCTTCACCAATTACAGTTATACAAAATTATGAGTCTACATTAAATGATGGAACAAAGAAATAAAGTCCTACATAGTTTAATGTTCAATGGGTTCCATTTTTTGTAAAATTGTTAATAACTCTACTAAACTTGTTCATGCTATAAACCTAGGAGTTATCTTTGATTCATCTCTGTCCCTCAAATCTAAATCCAATCCCTCTTCAACTTTTGTAGACTTTACCTTCAAAATATATCTCAATTTTGTCCACTTATCTCTACCTCCAATACTGTCACTGTTGTCTAAGCCACCTTTATCTGGAACACTAAAATGCTCTCCTAGCTGGTCTCTCAGCTTCCACTTTTGGCCACCATCAACCCAAGTGACAGTTAGAGTGTCCTTTTTAAAACATAAATCAGGAATATCATTCTCTAGTTGAAACCTTCAATGGCTGCCCATTGCATCTAGAATAAACTCCATACTCCTTACCCTGATCTACAAACCTCTCGCTGATGTAGACCCTGGCTTTCTGAACCCACTACGCTCCTGTACACTGCCTTCTTCCAACACTCCAAGCTCACACCTGCTCTTATGCCTTGTCATTTCTGTTCTTATAACTGGAATTCTTCCTTTGATCTTTGCACGGTTTGTTCCTTCTTGGCATCCTCTCCTTTGAGAGAAAACTTCTCTAATCAGCCAACACAGTTTTATTCTCTATCATATCACCCATTTCTATTTTTAAAACAGTACTTTTCACTAACTGATATTTTCTTATGTGTTTTTATGGCTTCCTTGTACTAGAATGCAAATAAACTCCACATTCTTATTCACTGCCATATCTTCAGTACCTAAAACATTATCTGGAACACATCTGATTCATGAGAAATATTTTTGATAAATGAAAAAATGATGAAAACAAAATCATGTTTAATAATTAAAAGAGTTGTTGATTGCTAAGATTTTTCCCCTGAGGGGACAGACAGTAAAGCTTTCTCTGTCTGGATGGTTCAAAATAAGGAACAATCTGAATACAGAGAAAGTGGAATTATATGTCTGTCTTTTTCTCCCTGTCTCAGAAACAGTAGAAATCACTTGTCCCTAGCCTTTTTTCAAAAAAGTAAACAAAGATAAACAGAATTGAAAGCTCACTCAACAAATGAGTTTCAGAAATGAGACTAAAAATGCAGCATTCCTGAGATCCAGTATGGTATTATTTCCACACCTTTATTTGTAAAAATCAATATGTTGGTCACTATCAAATACTGATACTATTATAGCATAAAAAATCTTAAAAGGCAGGTTTACTAGTAGTGAGAAGACCTAATGAATTACAGAAATAAGTTTTAGGGGAAGCCAGGATGGCTCAGTGGGTTAAGCGCTCACTTCGGAGTCCCGGGGACCGAGGATTGAATCCTGGCCCTGGCCCGTGCAGACCCATATGCTGAACTGGGGAGTGCCCCCAGTTCGGTTCTCACCAGGGTGAGACCCCGGCCCAGTTCCTTCCCTGTGCAGCCCTGCGCCTACGCGTGGAATGAAACTATGTGGATAAACTAATGCTGTCAACTATGGAGACTGCTCTGGGCCCTTCTCCTTCTTTCTGTCTCTGTCTCTGTATCTCTCTCTCTCTCTGTGTCAAAAACAATAAAAATAAATCTTCAAGAACTTTTACTTATGAGTATATGGTCTGCTATGTGAGAGTACTTAAAACTGTAAAAACAAAGATAAATCACACATGTATAATCCTCATGAAATATGAACATTTAGCCAAAGCTGAATGATGACATCTAGAAGTTAGAAATGTATTGCAATACAGTTGCTAAAAGTATTTGTAACATGGTAAAATGTCACAGATTATAATTAAATTTTAACATATTAGACTTTTAGTTCACAGAAAGATTGTGTATAGTAAATCAGTTTTATCTTCAATAATAGGATTTTAAAGAAATATTTCTCAACTGTTGGGTCATGCTTTTTATTTTAAGCATAAGCCTAAAAAGTTCTAGTAAGTTGAGTGAGTGAGTTTCTTGTTGTTGTTGTTGTTGTTTTTGAGGGGGGGCATTGGTCAGAATACTAAAAAGTCACCTTAATCTGGGTGTCTGAAAATTTTCAAAGTTGACTTGTAGATTAATGAGTTTAAAAGATTGCCAAATTACACGATGCTTTCCTATTTATATTTCAATCATTTTAATTATACAAACACCCCAAATCTCCAATTAATGATTATAACTTCCTCTAGATCATATAAATCACAAGAAAGGAGACTGTAATACTTATATCCTCAAGCACATTCTTTTAGGAATAAAATGGATGAGACAAAGGAGCCACAAGCTATCAGTGTGTGACATGTATGAATTTGAAAATCAAGCCAAAGTATTAGGTGACTAACACACAGTTGGGCCATGCACGGAGCATGAAAGACAATAAATTATCCCTGTGCTCAAAAAATGTACTATCTTGTTGAGAAAAAAATTACATTATAAGCCACAATTATGTTTTACACACATATACAAAGAGGGCAAAATCATAGAAAATAAATAAACTTTAGGAGAAACGTAAGTCTTCCCAGATAAACACCAGCTTAAACTATTAGGTACTGTGAATAGAGTTTCTCAATTTACACGTCTCAGTTTTTGGAGTGCTCTCAGCTTTGATTCTATAGCACCTCAAAGATTCCAAAGGAGTGCTGAACCATGTGACAAAAGACTTCAGGTGGACATTGAAGCAATCTATAAAGAAATCTTTTTCAGTAGGCAAAACGTTTTGTTCAGTTTGGTTTTTGTTTTTTAATTCTGAAAGGACCAATTTCATTTTCCAAGGGACACTGCTTTTCAGATGCAAATATAACTATTTCTTAAACACTCCATTCAAATGTTAACAATATTTCTTTCTGAATGCTAATTAACAAAAGGAAGAAATGGTTCATACTTGGTTCCTGATTTTGAATGTGTGAAATACTGATGTTTCCCACTTTGTTGTTGTCGGTTTTTATTTTTATTCTTATTATTTATTTATTTATTTGTTTATTTATTTATTTATTTATGTTTCCTACATGGACTAGAATATTCTTTTAGGTATCTTTTCTTTAATTGTAAAATGTCATATACACAGAAGAATGTGTAAAATGCAATGTGCAGTTAAAATAACAACTACATACTGAATGCCCATGTAACCATCACTCGGGATAAAAAATAAGATCCTAGGTATTTTTAATAAATTGTCACAGAAGGAAGGGAGCAGTTTACTGTGAGATAGAGACTTAATTTCCTTGTTATTTCTTGATCAAAAATGAAAGTTGTCCCTTCTTATTTCTCTATTGACTCATTAATCCTAAATTTTGGGAAAGTCTTGAAATAAATAAGCACAAATATCTTACGCCTGGACTCCTGAACTCAAATTAATTTTTTTAATGCAATAGTTCATGATGCCCCCAATGATGAATTTAGGGGAAAGAGGGAACGTTAAATTAATGAAGAATGAAAAAATTTAAACCTATGCTGCTGATATTTTCATAATTAAAACTTATTGTCCTGCATTGTTGCTATTTTTAATAAAGCGCATGTGAAAAAGTTTGACAAGGGAGGAATAAGATTAACAAGCCTAAACAAAATGTAGTCTCTAACATGCCTCATAAATGAAGAGGCCCTAAATACTGAAGAGTGCATTAAATGAGTGGTGGTGTTTCATCTTTTAAAAAAATAACACATTGTCTTCTGGGTTCATCACCTTATGTAGTATTTTGTATTTTGGCAAAATCCTTCATTGAATAAGGAGTTACTCAATTCAATGCAATACTAGGCACCATGAAGGGGTGAACAAAAGTAGAAAAACATAATCCCTGTCTTCAGGGGTGCTTAGAAAACAATGAGGAAGATAAAGCATCCACTAATGAGGCAACTGAAAAGTACTTACAATCCATGAACAATATCCTGTTAGTAAAGTACAGACTGAATATAGAACTCTTGAAAGTAAAAATGGTTGTATTTCAAAAAGCAGTTTGTAAGGCAGTCTTTTTGAACCTAGGACACATTTTACCAACAGGAACATCATAAATAAATGCTAATTGAATGTATAGGTTTGCCAAAAGAAACTCACTTAATTCACAATGGAATTAAGTGAGAATATGGAAATTCTGTGTGTATATTTTCTATGAAAATATAGTATAAAGCAAAAGTGTTATTATACTGACAAACAAAAATTGGAAAATAAAAAATGATTATGAAATAAGTTGATAAATATACTGGACATATTTTGAATGTTGATTCTTGAGAAAGAGTATGTTTAATTAAATGAGGTAGATAAAGATTTCTATGGAGATTCTTAAAGCAATCCTTATCAAGAACATTTGTGGTCCATGAGTTATCTTCAATGTAACTTCAAAACATACATTTTTCATTTTCATTCACTCATTCGACTAGTTTTTATTGAGGATCTCTACTACATCTCAGGTGCTGTTCTAGGCACTAGGAATACATGGTGAAAATACATGGGGAACACATGGAGCTTCCATTCTAGTGAAAGAGAACAATGGCATGAAGATTATTACCATCAATCTATGACCAACACTAATTTTATATTTAACCCCCTGCATGATCATGGTTAAAATGTCTCTTTGTTCCCAAATAGAAATTTTCAAAGGATGGAAAAATATAGGGTACAGACATTTCTTCAGGTTTCTAACAACCACAAGATGGAAAAGAAATATGTATGTGGAGGGAGAAGATTAACTCAGCTGTGATGAATGAGAGAATAAAAAGGGGCATTTTGTTGGGTGGGGGGAGGTATGACACCAGACAGAAGTAATCAAATCTTGTCATCTCTTATCGAGATCTTGGGCACTGTTAATGTAATCTGGAGGAGGCAGTCGTTTGTATTGGCCATTTAAACCTGTCTTGCACATTTCTTTAATATATTTTTATTTATTTATTTTTATTTTTGACAGAGAGGGGAGAGAGAGAGAGAGAGATACAGAGAGAGAACTGAACTGGGGGAGCTCCCAGTTCAGCATATGGTTCCGCACGGGCCAGGGCCAGGATTCGATCCTCAGTCCCCGGCGCTGCAAAGTGAGCGCTTAACCCACTGAGCCATCCCGGCTTCCCCAACCTTGCACATTTCTTTTCTCCTCCTTCCCTCCTTTCCTCCTTCCCTTCCACTCTACTTCCCTCCCCTTCCCTCCCTGTCCCTTCCCTTTCTTTCTTCCTTCAAGCAAATATGTATTGGTGATTTCCAGGCACTATGCTAAGCATGAGGGATACAAAGATGAATATGACAGTCCCAGTCCTAGTCCTTAAGGTGTTTATAGTCTAGAACAGTGTTCCTAGAACACAGATTAGTTATATTCAGAGATAGTACTTTTAACTACTTAACAATCCATATAATACAAGTCTACTAATCAGAAGGTATGCCAGTCCTGAAAATCCACTGCTCTGCCAGCAGTTGTCATTATAATGGCTGGGCATTGAAGAGGTGGGAGGTCCTGAAGGAGGGGCTGGAGTGGTTAGAAAGATTAGGTGAATAAGAGCATTTGGAGTGGGGTGGGGATGGGGATGGGGAGAGGATGGGGATGAAAGTTTTAGGGCACTCACTGTTTACCAAGAGGTAGAAAAGAATTAGTCATTTTAACTACGACTATCTTTTAACAGTGATATGACTGTATCAATGAATAACAAGTAAATCCTTAGCTCTACTTACTTGCAATGATTAAGAAAATTATGCAATGATGGCAATGAGATTATGTGAGGGAAGCTTTCTTGAGTGAGTCTTGAGAAAGGTAATTCTCATTAATTGGTAACTGAGGAAGGGAAGATATTCTGGCATCAGAAATAGCGTAAGTAACAGTGGAAATAGATAAATCATATACAGAATGCCCTTAATAGATCAATAATAGGAGGTGTGGGCAGTGAGAATGTATTCTAATAGAATGAAAAGTGAATTTGGGGGGGGATGGGCTGCGTGCAGTAAGGGAGTAAAAAAGAGGGTTATTTGTAGTGTGTCATTTGGGAAGAGGGAACCTTCTATGTTGGAGTTAGGAGTTTAGTTTTAACAGAGCAGAAAAACAGGAGGAAAGACACTTTAAATAACCTTGAGCAGGGAATGGTCTGGTGAGAGTGGCATATAAGGAAAAATACTGTACTGACTATATGGAGACTGAAGAAGGGTAAGGCCAGTTTAAGAGGCTAATTCAGCAATCTTGGTAGAGTTGATTAGAGCATGGACCAGGAAAGTGACTGTGGAAATGAGTGTTCAGTCTGACAGACATCATGGAACTAAGTGAAGATCGGAGAGAGGAATTGATGATAAGCACAATGCATATTACATCTTAAACACGATAGCGGTTTTTTGTAAACATCCAAAGGAAACATAAAGTCGCTAAAACTAACTCCTGTAAAGTAACAAATTTAGTGATGTAATGATCCTATTTAACTTACAAAATAAAGGTTCTAATTTTTAAAGACAGGGCAGTATGAACTGACAATTTGTTGACACCAAGGACAAGGCTTCTTTATGCGAACAAGGAACAGCGATAAGCTAAATGTTTTTTCATTTACATGAACGAAGAGAACATACATGGTGTGAAATCATTGAAATTTAAATGATATCTACTAGATTTCATTGTTCTGATGTTTTGTTTACTTACTAAAAGTCATTTCCAAATGAAAGTTTTATCTTTTGAAGGTGGGAAGAAATGCTTGATTTTTAACTGAGTTAATTTTCATTTGACTCCTAGGATAACAGCTAAGCTTTAGGAGCCTAATTAAACCATGCATTTGCTCTAATTACTTTAGCTGCAGACTGCATGGAAACAAAAGCAGCAAACAGACCTGTTCTGTGTGCAGCAGTCAGGCATTTGATGGTTGTTTTCTCCAGTAGAGGTTTTGAGTAGCATAGGAGCAAAGAAACTGAGATGCAAAGCCATCATCTGCAAGTGGGACTGCAGCCACAATCCGCAGGGCAGCCCTTATTCCTACGTAGTGTAGAAAGCATCCTGCTTCATGCATGACTTTATTTATGTCCAAACACAGAGCAAACGATCATCACTAGCATCATCGTTGAATATCAAGGGTCACACCACATTTTCGTCAATATAATTGGATGTTAGCTTACAAAGACTATAAATCCTTAAAAGACATTTTATACATTAGGCAAGAATCATAGTGCTTTTATATTGGTTATTTTTTCCTTTTAGTCTTTATTCTCTTGATTAAATTCTATATTTAATGCAATAGTTTAATTTTGAGGCTAAGTAAATCCTTACTTCCATTATCTATTTTGATTGTAATACAAGTGGATTTTAGAATACTGATGATCATATATGTGAGGGAAAAGCAGATCAGTTTTTATTATCACTAACTATTCAATTCAGTTAAATAACTGCTTTTGAAAAACAGGGTTCACAGGGTTCCCTTTAAAGGCAAACCCCATTAAAGGCATATGTCTTCATTAGATAGATACTGTTTTAAAGGTATTGTGCTGGATTTATCCATTTACTTTCATTTCTAGGTGTAAAATACCAGCTAAACTGCTTATTTTTCCCCCCTTAGCTAAAGAGGCCAAGAAATAAGAAATATTGTAGGTTTGATTGCTTTTTATCTTTTTTTTTTTTAATCTTTGTTTGAGACTCTTGGTTCAGAGTCTAAATTCTATAGAAGTCATAACTGGATATGGAAAATAACTTTATCTTTCTCTGGTAATGTCCTAAATATATTTTTAAAAAATTAAGACACAAGAATCTATAACCAAAGGAGAAGAGAGCACTAAAGCGACCATCTAGTGAGTTCAGGCCAAATACAAAGTCTACTTTTTGCCTAAACCACCTAAATGTCTATCTGTACTACCCCTGCACTTTATTTTGCCTACAGAAACATGACCTAAACCAAACAACTGTTCTATACCATTAAGTTGTCCAGGAAGAGGAAAGTTTAAATATATATGTCAGACAAGCGACAGCATCTGGTACGATTCACTAAGGATGGTCTCTTCCAGAGAGCTTCAGTGTTGGAACAACTCTTAGAACTGAAATTTGGTTAACCTATGTAAAGAGAAAATAATGTTGTTCTAGCCATACAGTCTCCCTGCTTATAAGTACTAATATTTGCCCAATCTTCTCTCATCATAGGAAACATATAAAGTAAAATCTCTATGTGTATCATCTCACTATATCTCTAATTCCATTTTTGCAGCCAAATATACAGCCAATGATGACCTTAATTAATCTTTCCCTGCAATTGTGTAAATGTTATTTTCATACTTTTTAGAAACACAACGATTAGCCCTAGGGTTTTCATCCTACAGTATGGAATGTCTTACAAAGTATTGTTTAAGAGTACTACATAAAATTTAACAAGTTTAGATACACTCATGGTTTTTTGATATGAGAACAAACCTAGTTCTATCTTTAAACTAGAATATTAGTTTAAATATATGAGATGGTTTCTAAAATGTTTGAAAGTGATCACAGGAATATTTCTTTATTTCAATAGCTTCCTTTTAAACTGTACTGCAAAACTCATTGTTCCAGATTTACACACCTTTCACAATAGAAGAGAATCAAATTTAAATGTTTTTTGTTTGTTTTTTAATCAACATACTGGGAAGAAACTTACAACAAATATGACAAAGTTGTAATATCTTTATTATGTAAATAAGTCACATACAATAAGAAAAACACTAAGAATCCAATCGATAAGGCAAAACACATAAAATGAACTTTACAGAAGATACTCTATTGCTAGCAAATATATATATTTAACTCACCAGTAAACAAACATGCAAATGAATACAATGATAGAATGCCATTTGACCCATCTTACCAATGATTTTTTAAAAATAAGAATGTCCAATTCTGGCAATCAGTGTGGCAACAGGGCAAACTGATACATTTTTTTAAAATAATGCATTAAATATTTATACCTTTTAATCCAGTAATTTCACTCCTCTGTTTCTACTTCAAAGGAATAATTCTAAGCTATAAGATGTTCATTAAAGCATTATTTATAGTTTTGAAAAAAAAAATAAAACAACATAAATACTTCAAAGCAGAGGGATGATTAAGTGCATTAACACAGAAATGCCTGGCCTATTTTACTGAATTTTCAAGGATGCTTAGGCTTGTCCATAATAATATGGGGAATTGTTACCATGTAATATTAAGTGAAATAAAATGTACAATAGTATATACATTGGAAGCCTACCACTCTATATGGAAAAAAAAAATCTATAAAGACATGATGATTTTACAATGTCTTAATTTCAATGTTTTCCAAAATGTATTTAACTTGCAGTTCAATGTTTTTCAATACATTTTAAAATGTCATGTTCTTACGCAAAGCACTTGCAAATTCATGGCCTTGTTTTCAAAACATTTCTATCCAAAGCAAACCCTGTGCTTGGAAAAACTTGTGAAATATCTTAATACCTATTGTAGAAATATCAGATTGTTTGCTTCATTATCATCTGGGCTATAACTGTAGGCTATCTTCTAGGGGAGGCAGCTGAAATGGGGGGGGCTCTCAGCATTTCACTCATTCTGCCTCGAGCCCCTTTCAGAAACCCCAGCTGCTCCCGGCACCTGTGAAAATCCTGCCCTTATAAACACGTGGCAGCAGACGGAATGTTCTGATTGTTTCTAGTATTTCGGAGACAACCAAAACCAATTTCTTTTTACCAAACTGGGAGTATGAAAATGGAGCCATTCATCCCAATATATTTACTGTTTCCAAAAGAAAACAAATTCTTAAAGAGGGCAGAGATGGGTTTTGTGTGTGTGTGTGTGATGCATACATTGCCTCGTTTACTGTTAGATTTTATAAATAATATCCTTTGCGGCATCTACCCCAGGGCAAAGGTGAGGCAACATTCCATTCTTTTAGAAAGAAATACCACGTTTCCCCCATTTTCCCCACCTCAATTCGCTCTTTGCAATTTTGGTCGCTCCTTTGACATTTTAATGTAATACTGACCCATTTCATAAAATCTTAGTGAAAGACAAATATGTGTGTGTGTGTGTGTGTGTGTGTGAGAGAGAGAGAGAGAGAGAGAGAGAGAGAGAGAGAGAGAGAGAGAGAGAGAGAGAGAGAAAGAGAGAGAAAGAGAGAGAAAGAGAGAGAAAGCACTCAGGAGGTTGCACTTACACTCCAGCAGTTTTTCCAGAAACGAGGGAGGCAGTAGTTATTTTTGTGGTATCAAGTTGTAGACTGAAATTCGGCAAAAAGCTTTTCTTGACGCGAAGGGTGTGAAATATATTTTAGAATATATATTCGGTATGATCCTTTGTTCTAGGTACTAGTTTTTTTGTTTTCTCAAGTTTTTCAGTCTCGCCCAAGGAAAGGGAAGCAATCTTATTTTAAAAATCACTTAACGGCGCCTTTCAAAGCATCCCCCATGGGAAAATATCAGGACATCTCAACACTGGTGTTTTTCAGTAAGAACGGAGTCCAGGTTTTTGTTTTTTGGTTTTTTCCCCCCAACATGGCTGTGTACTTTGCAGGCCCCCAAAGTTGTTCTTTCAGTCATCATTAATCAAATAGTCAGAAACAGCATCTTTGGCCACGTTGTGTTTCGTGGGTTGGAAATGCACTCTGATTAAAGATTATGTTCATTTTGAAGGCGTCGCTCTTACTCGTGTGCCTCAGCACCACAGGCTTTTGTCCGGGCTGCAGCGGGCTCAGGAGTTCCTGCAACACGATGGGAGGCAGGTCTGAGGGCTCTGGGCGTGAACATTTCCAAAGGGATGCCAACACTTTCGCCCACGACGTTTACAGCTCACCGTGCGTGGCGGGAACGAGTGGACCAGACTGTGACAAGAATAGAGAATTCATGTTAGGGACAGGGAGAAAAAGAGTGAGTTTGGCTAGGTCCCCGGGTCATGGTGACTCAGGGATTTGCATAAGTTTAGCACTACCATTAACAGCTACTTGGAGAGGGCTGTTTACCGGCGCGGTGAGTGACAACCAGACAGCGGAGCCCGCTCAGGCACCTAAGCCACGAACCCTCTCCTCTCAGCTCCCTTTCCGCCCCCAAAATAATTAATTCAGAGTCGCCTTCCTGGCAGACACTCCCATTGGCTACCACCCCATCCAATAAGAACCGTGCAACAGTTTCACCTGGCTCCCGCTTCCCAAATAAACAAACAAACCGTCCCGCTACTGTGCCAGCCCTCCACCCCGGCGCCGCGGGACGGGGTTGCGTTCCTCCCCCTCCAGGCAATCGGTCCCGGGTTGTGGAGCCCTCACCCAGCTCGGATCGCTGTCCACTATCTCCTCCTCCCCCCACCCCGGCCTTGTGCCGCTGTCCTGTGCCTCCGTCGGCTCCTCGTTAGGACCCGTGTGCGCAGAGAGCCCCGCCTCCTCCTCTTGGCCCTCACACTGGGAGAGTCACCGAGAGGGTCTAGGCTGGGCGGCAGTTTGGCTCCGCCTCTGGGGCTCGCCGCCCCCTCCCTTGCACACCTCTGGGGCGCCCCGCCACCGCGCGGGTAGCGGGAGCCGCCGCGTGAGGCTGCGGTCACGTGTTGTTTTGCCCGCCGCCGCCGCGCGCTCAGAGTGGAGTGGGAGGGGCGCGGGCTGAGGCGGGAGGGGGCTAGGGCGGGCGCACGGGGGTAGCCGGCCTCTTCCCCCAGCCCTCCCCTCCCGGAGCCCCCCGCCCCCCTGCTTACCTTAAAACCATCGTGCATCACCATGGCGTGTTGCTCCTTCGCTTGCGACCAAGCGACCAGGAGACTGCGAGCTACGGCAGCGGCTACAGCGGCAGCTCTAGCTGCGGTGGCGACCACCCCACTTCTTTCCTCGGGAACCCCGACCGCACTCATTGGGACCGGGTCCTCTTGTCCGGGAGCCATGTGGCTCTCCACGGCCACTGGCTCCCGGTCCGACTCGGAGTCCGATGAGGAGGACCTCCCCGTCGGGGACGAAGTCTGCAAGCGGGGCTACCTGCGGAAGCAGAGGCACGGGCAGCGGCGCTACTTCGTGCTCCGAGTCGAGACCGCCGACGGCCCGGCTCGCCTGGAGTACTATGAGAACGCCAGGAAGTTCCGGCACAGCGTGCGCGCCGCGGCCGCGGCGGCGGCGGCCGCCGCCTCGGGCGCCCCGGGGCCCGCGCTCATCCCTCCGCGGCGCGTGATCCGCCTGTGCGAGTGCTTCTCGGTGAGCCAACGCGCCGACGCCAGGTACCGACACCTCATCGCCCTTTTCACCCAGGACGAGTACTTCGCCCTGGTGGCCGAGAACGAGTCGGAGCAAGAGAGCTGGTACCTGCTGCTCAGCCGCCTCATCCTCGAGAGCAAACGGCGCCGCTGCGGCTCCCCTGGCGCGCCGCCCGCGGGAGGGCCGGCTGCTCGGGCGGCCGCAGCGGCGGCGGAGCCGCCGTTCTACAAGGACGTGTGGCAGGTCGTAGTGAAGCCCAGGGGGCTGGGGCATAGAAAAGAGCTGAGCGGCGTGTTCCGGCTCTGTCTGACCGACGAGGAAGTGGTGTTCGTGAGGCTGAACACCGAGGTGGCCAGCGTAGTGGTCCAGCTCCTGAGCATCCGTCGCTGCGGGCACTCGGAGCAGTATTTCTTCTTGGAAGTCGGCCGGTCCACCGTCATCGGCCCGGGGGAGCTGTGGATGCAGGTGGACGACAGTGTGGTGGCCCAGAACATGCACGAGCTCTTTTTGGAGAAGATGAGAGCCTTGTGTGCAGACGAGTACCGAGCGCGCTGCCGCAGCTACAGCGTCAGCGTCGGGCCCCACCTGTTAACCCTGCTCTCCACTAGGAGGCACCTGGACATGCTGCCGCTCGAGCCTGGCGGCTGGCTCAGAAGGTCCCGCTTTGAGCAGTTCTGCCACCTCCGGGCCATCGGGGACGGGGAAGATGAGATGCTCCTCAGACGCTACGTAAGACCCAGCGGGCCGGTGCCCCACTCCCGGCGGGGCAGACTGTTCTTGCCCCGAGCCTGCAGGGCCCAGAGAGCGGCTTCCGTGCCGGCCAGCTTCCTTCGCCGCCTGGCACCCAGCCCGATGCCCGCGCCGCGCCCTGCACCAGCCCCCAAGAGCCGAGCAGCTGATGCCGGCTCTGGCGACTCTGGGGAAGAAGGCCATCATCAGGGCCAAGAGGGCCATGGAGGAGGTGACTATATGCCCATGAACCACTGGGGCTCAGGAAATGGCCAGGGCTCAGGAGGGGGCCCGGGTTCAAATGGCCAAGGCGACAGTAGCCAGAGCTCAGGAGGAAACCAGTGCTCAGGCAGGGGACAGAGCTCCGGAGGCAGCCAGGGGCCCGGGGGCCAGGGGGCAGGAGGAAGCCAGTGCTCAGGAGATGGCCAGGGAGCCGCAGGTGGGCACGGCTCAGGCGGTGGTCAAGGATCCGGTGGTGGTTATGGCTCAGGCGGTGGCCAGGGAGCTGCAGGTGGGCACGGCTCAGGCGGTGGCAAGAACTCTGGAGGGGGCAAAGGCTCAGGCAGTGGGAAAGGCTCCGATGGTAATGGCGAACGGGGAAAATCTCTGAAGAAAAGATCCTACTTTGGCAAATTAACTCACAGCAAGCAACAGCCAATGCCACCCCTGCCACCCCCTCCACCTCCACCCCCGCCAGGTGGAGTAGCAGCTGGTGGAAAAGGGAAGTCTGGGGGCAGGTTCCGACTTTACTTTTGTGCTGATAGAGGAGCCACAAAAGAACGCAAAGAAGCCAAAGAGGTCAAAGGTGCAGAGACCCCAGAAGGCGCAGCTCCCATAGCCAGAGCTTTTGATGAAGATGAGGACGACCCGTACGTGCCAATGAGGCCAGGGGTGGCTGCCCCTCTCGAAAGCTCCAGTGATTATATGCCAATGGCTCCTCAAAATGTCTCTGTTTCAAAAAAGCTCCACTCTCGATCTTCTTTGGAAGATTCAGGAGGGTACATGATGATGTTTCCCAGAGCGAGCCCACCCCCTGCCCCAAGTCCTCCAAAAGCACCGGGTCCTGCTAAAGAGGATGACTCTAAGGACAATGACAGTGACAGTGATTACATGTTTATGGCTCCTGGGGCCGGTGCAATTCCCAAACCCTCCAGAAATCCTCACAACAACTCCTCCTCCAAAACCTGGAGCTCCTACTTCTCTCTGCCAAATCCTTTTCGGCGCTCTGCCTTGGGACAGAGTGACCACAGTGAGTATGTACCAATGTTATCTGGAAAAGTGGAGAAGGGCCTAGGCAAAGAAACCTCATCTACCTGGGGCCCCAAACAGGCAGCTTCACAGCCTTCAGTTGGGGGGTCGCTCCCAAAGCCTAAAGATGGAGGGCCTCCCCAGAACAAGGCTCAACAATTAAACCAACTTTCTCTTATTGCAAAAGGAAATACAATCAAGGCAAAACCACAAAAGGCCACCAGTGAGCAGGGAGACGCTGACAGCTCTAGTGATTACATCAACATGGACTTCACGAAGAGAAACAGTAACGTGCCAGCCCCCTCCACTCAAGGACTGCCACATCCGTCCTGCAGAATTGCTGACCCCAGGCAGTCAGCCTTGTCTCGGTATGTGAATATTGAGTTCAGAGTGCCATTTCAGAACCCAGCAAATGACCTCTCAAGTTTCTTAAGAGCTATTCCAGGTGCCAGCCTCTTCTCCCTGGACGGTGCTAGGTGGCCACTTCTGCCTCTTGTTTCCAGCGCTACAGGTCGCACAACTAACGACGAAGACTGCAACTACATCCACGTGATTTTCAACCCAGCAATGGCACCAGCCTTGCCTTTCGCTGACGGTGCCATTCGCTATGATGCCCGAACAGGGCACATCTATGTAGTGGACCCGTTTTCTGAATGCTGCATGGACATTTCTCTCTCCCCGAGCCGCGGCCGCGAAGCAGCACCTGTAGCTAGGCTGCTGCTGGAAGAAGAGCTACAGAGCAGATACCCCCACCGCCGCCAGGCAAGCTTCTTCGCCTCCGCCAGAGCCGCCGTCTCGGCTCTCCCAAGCGACAGCCTGGATAGAGACGTCTATGCCTCCCTAGCCTCGGCAGCCGCCGCGGTCCTTATGCCAACCCTAGCGGTGGCTCGGGCTGTAGCCGCCGCCTCCGCCCTCATCATGGCCCCCGGCCTGGGCGCCGCCGCCGCGAGCTTTGAGGCCACAGCTGGATTTCACTCCGCCTCTGTCGGCTGGCTGCAACCTGTGGCTCACGCGGCCGGTGCCGAAGCCGTCAGGGGCGCCCAGGTCGTTGCCGGCGCCTGGAATCCTAGAGCCCCCGCCCCACCTTCAGATGTTGCCACAGGTGAGAACCGGGCCGGCGGGGCTGCTGTCCCAGCTGCCACTCCCCCGCCCTCACCTGGCCGCCCGGTGCCCAGCCCCCCGGAGAGGGAGAATTCTGACGACGACGATGGCGACGACGGGAGCGTGGACTTTGCCAGACCTGACAACAAGAAGTCTGACTCTCCCCAAAGAGGTGGGTAATCTTATAATTCGTTTCCCCAAAGGGAATGGTTGTTGCCTAATGAATTAATGCGCTACTATGTTTCCAGTGGTAGGAAATAGTAAGTTAGTATTTCATTCAGCATGGGAAATAGAGTTCAGTTTTAATTGTGCATGCAATACCCTGTGATCTTTGCTAAAACTGAAAGTTCTTATCCAATCGTAGTTTATCTGGAAAGAACTGATTATCACGGAAACGTTAGTTCTACTTTTTAGGAGTAGTTAAAACTTAAGGGTAGGTAGTATGGGGATGCTTTCAAATATCTGTTTATAACACTTAATGATCTATACAAACAGGACACAGTAAATTGAATCCCATCAACTCCTGTTCAAATAAAAAAAAAGGTACTTTTCTACAAATGCCCTGATTTAATTGCAGGCATTTTAATTAACAGTGCGGGCATTAAGCAGTCACCATCAACTGTTAGCATTTGGGGGAGGAAGTTTCTACTCTAAAGTTACTTGTTAAAAAGCAGCCGCACTTATGTTAGTTTGCTGTGATTTACCAAGAAGGTTAAATATCAATTGTTAGCATGAATATATGGAGGGAACAAAACATAAATAGTCCAAAACAACAGGTGGTTAAAAAAAAAAAGACAGAGAGTATTTGGCTTTGCAATGTGTTTCTGTGTTGATTTGTTTTGTTTTTACACACAGGATAAGTTGCCAGAAACCTTGAATATTCCTTTCCTCTGTCACTAGTAGTGACAGCCAAGTAACCTTCCATGTGTGTCGTTTTCTTTGTGTAACTCCCTCAAAGAGGGTATGGTCACAACGTGATAATGGGTATGAACATTGTTCAAAGGTTTAAAAAATATTTAAAATATTTAATTGGTGTATCTTTTGTGAAATTCAGGAAAAGCAGGATAATAAGGCTGGAGGAAGACCTGACTCATGGGGCAGCCTACTGTGGAAAAATGGAAGTTTTTTTTTTAATGGTTACTTTTCCAAAGGAACAAATAAGGAAAAACAGACGCTGTTGAAATTGGATCTAGGACTTGAGTAGATCTACTGTGTGCATTGTGCAATGTTGTTATCAGTGTGTCTGGAGACATTCCCAAGAAATGATTTCAGAAGATGATGTCTCCATAATCTCAACTACCTTTCCTCCTTAGTAGGATGCGTTTCTTTCCCAGTGAAGGGAAGGAATGGACACCAGCACTTTTCATTCCAGTAGTCAGTTTAGTGAAGATTTTTGCTTTGCTTGCTTTGTGGAATGCCTTTGTGATTGGATCTCTGCCCACTGTGCTTGATCAGGCAGAACAAGTTGGGGACTGATCACAACAGTCACCTAACAAGCTTCCTATTTAGTGCAGGTGTAGCCTCCCTCCCCCTTCTCACCCTGCTTTAGAAAACTTGCCACACAAAAGCTCACATTTGCAGCAGGGACACATTCAAGAGTGATCATTAAAAGGACAAAAGGATGCTTTGGCTTGTCAAAGGATTCCATTCAGATCTCCTTTAAATTGTGAGCCAAGACACCCCCCCACACACACATACACACACAACACATGTGTGCACAGACACATACAGGATCACCACTACTCCTAGAACCATTCATTTAAAATATAGAATTCTGTTTCTCAGAATTTCGTTAATAATCACCTTTACAGGAACAGATTAATTTATTCTGTAAAGTACACCTGAAAATTGGTCTCTAGGTATTGTTTGAGCCTAAATGCTAAAGACACCATTTATGATACTGATGTAGCTGTTCTATAGCTACCTGTGTCCTTGTGGCATCTTGAAAAGAGCATTGAGGTTTGTCTATACTTTCCAATACTCTGTTTCAGCAAAGATTAAAATTAGTGAAACCTTCTTATTCCTTAAATACACCCCGAGTTCCCAAGGATTATCCAGATCAGTTTTCATGATTTTAGCATAAGTTATTAATTTATAAATAACTTCAGTTGACTTTGTAGCTATTTTAATGTTCTCTAAATGTACTGTTCACTGAGGAAATTCTTAACTTTATTGAATGACTACAGCAAGGAGGCTATGTCTCACAGGGAGGTGGGTGCTTAGGCTAAAACAAGAGTTGTGGAAGTACTTTGGAACTTTAAAGCGCTTTACAAATAATGTTTTACATATATATATATATATATATATATATATATATAATATTTGTCATTGGATGAACACTGAAGTGAACTATGAGCAGTTTAATGGTTTAGTTTCTTGCAAAAATGGTTGGTCTTGAAGGTAATTCAGGCACATAACTTCCTTAGCTATATAAAAGAAAGTATATGTAGAAAGAACTCACTACAGGAAATGACTTGTTACCATTTAAATGTAAACTGATATGGTAGAATGTTGTCTGTGAAGTGTTAAGAACAGGTTAGATAATTCTGATGTATTTTGACTATCAAGTTACAGAATAATTTTCACCCATTTCTGATCTCTCTTCACTTTCCCATCAAACATTAAAAATATATCTCATGCCAGAAAACAAAAAATGTGCTTTGACAAAGGAACAGAGGGACAGTCTTTATTAGCTGTTATATATCTCAAAGGATGATTTTAATTTATGATGAGTGCTTAAATCAGTGCTTGGCACATCTAGTGTTGTACATGAATTATTATACAGCTGTTATCATTGTTGCTATGTTATTATTGCTGTTAAAGTACAGCTCAGTTAAAGTTCTCTGTTCTCAAAATCCACTTTTCAGTTAAATCCTTACTTTCATTTAAAATACTTTATATGGTTGTTCAGAGTTTGGATCATTATAGCTGGGATCTGTTTAACACTTAAATGGAATGAAGTGAGACTGTAAGGCAGTGAGACAGCTTTGTTCATGTAACACAAAAATAATATATAATCTCATTTACCCACACTCACACTGCATAGAAGTAAGTACTTTAAAGCTATTCGTTCAAGACAATTAGAAAGAAGCACCCAGAAATGTAACCTAGACTTGACCTCTTTATAAATGAAATCATTCTAAAAGTGTGAATTCTTCACATTTCGTGCAAATTAGTTATAAGCATTAGTGTTTAGGAGAATGTAATTTCTGTGATTTAGTCTGTCTTGACCCACATATGCCTTTCTTGCCCTTTTTATTGCCATATCTGATATACTCATAGAATGCATCTGTTTTAAATGACTTAAGGTGAAAAAATTCACTGATTTTTCCATTCTAGAGATAGGAGGACAAGAGCAGCTTTAACAGGGTGTGTGAATTGGTCAGCCAAATTCATAATGTTATGATAGCACTTGGTATTTAAAAGCAAGGAAAAAAGCTGTAGTGATTACCTTTTGAAAATTTAGACACTGTTATTAACATGAAGTGTAAGCTTCTTTTTAGCGTACTACTGCCAAAGCCTCTTGTTATAAAATTGTAGGTGGTAAGATTTAAAAAATATATATATTGGACTTCTTATAATTAATTACTAGAGTAAAATCTTCATATAGCAGAGGTTCTCAGTCACCATTGATGGGTCATTTATTTTAGGAAACATTCATCTCCCCCAAAACAATGGGACAAGCATTTGTTGTAGAGGTATTTGACCTATAACAATTAAAGAGGACTTCATTCAGATAAAGTTAACTAAAGCTGTTGGTAATCATTATTTATATGCATTCATTCTAAGAGTGATGCTTCCAGGGTAAAAATGTCTTTTAGTAACAATGTATCTTCTTTAAACGAGAACTAGAGGGGTTCTAAATTTCCCTGTTGGAATACATGAAGATAACCAGTATAGGGAGAAATAAGAAATATTGTGTGTGATTTAAAAGGAAATGTTACTAAATTGTCAACTTGTTGATTGAGGGAATGTTTTACAGTGACATACAATTTGCAATTGCACATTCACATTCATTTTCTTACTGGGGGACAGAAGGAACAGGAATTGAAACCTGTGTTAAGAACTATCCCCTGGCCAAAGAGGTAAGTGGGAGAGCTGAAAATGAAACCTGTGCATCTGATTTCAAGTCCAGTGCTCCACCCAGCACACCACATTGCCCTTTATCAGATATTCAATCTGTTATCTTCCTATTGATGAAAGATTGTTATATAGGCAAAGATTGGGAAATTTTTCAATTTTTCTTTAATTTGATAGCAGTGTTGGTATGCCTTCAAGGCTGGAGGTACCATGTATGAAAACGCAGGAGTTAAACAATGCATTTATTGCTCAGACTTTCACGGGCAACTTGGGTATGCATGTGAATAACATTCAAGATGAATTTAGAGATAGAGACTTCACTGACGTTCTAAGTTTCAAGTCTACAAGCAGAAAAATAATCATACAAGTGTATAAATTACAAAAACTAGCTGAAGTGACTACAATGTATGGAGAATTGGATATTCAGTAAGCCCAGAAGGTCCAACTAGCATCAAACATATTGTGGTCAATCAAACCATGAATATAGCTTTAAACATCAGCCCAGCTGCCTCTGTGCCAACAAGTGAGAGTAGAGCAGGCAGCGCAGCCTATGAAGGACTCCTTATTGTGGTTGAAGCTCTTACCATGTTTCCTTTTCACTGCCACCCTGACTCCAATTATTCCAAAAGCTTGAGTTTAGAGGACACTATTCCTGTTGCCATGGCTAGAAGAGATATCTTACTGGAGTCCCAAATTGAAACTTCAATACATCTTCCCACAGAAATGGTATTATAAGTGATGGTTGGGCATAGTCTGAGTAGTTTCTCTTGTTAGATTAGAGACTAACTAGGTTTAATTTAGGCATATGTAGATGAACCTATAAACCTGTTCATCATTTACTTATAATGTTGTTTCTATGGTATAATTTACTCTGAGTTTCAGCTAAACAGTGAGCCTTGGAATATGTCTCTTTTGTAAATTGGAGACTGCCTACATTAGAATTCTAGTAAGTTGAATTCTTTAAGTCTGCAGTAACTAGGCAGTGGAGTGAAGTGGCCTAAATGTGTGTTAGGAAGTAGTGGAGAAGCTGGCTTGGATGAAAACCCCATAGCTGATCCCTAAATAGTTTGTACCCAGATAATCAAGACTGGAATGAATGTGCGTAAGTGGTCTTGGCTAGAGAAGGGTAGGTGTGAAACAATTGACCTTTGAGGAATTGAAAGTTCACAAGTGTCATCCGTTTCCCTCACAGAGTCTTTTGACTATTTTGTCATAAAACTATTTGCACCATGGGGAGAAAAGCATATTTGATCTTCTCATCTATGAAGAAGACCATAGTCTGGTATGATTGACATTGGACAGACTAGCATGATTATTGCTAGCTTTCCCTCTTGAAAGATTTTTATCAAATCTTAGAGAATCATCCATGTATATACATTTATTTACAAGGCACAGAAAAGTGTGATGGTCTGTTCTTACTTGGG
>PVKE010011461.1:0-40228 GCA_004027555.1 Craseonycteris thonglongyai | reverse complement strand
GCCCTTCTGATTCTGGTAGAAATTTCTGTTTGTGGGTTTCTGCTCTGGTAAGTTGTAGTTCTCTGTAACCGCCCGTCTGTGTCTCCATTTGGGGGGCATCGGTTTGCCCTGTGACTTCAGTTCTCTGATTGATCTAAGAAGAGTTCTTGATTTTCAGTTCAGCTTTTTGCTTGTTAGGATGGAGTAACAGCTTCCAAGTTTCATATGCTGTACTAAAAATTGAAAGTTATGTAATGCTTTGGAGATTTATCCATATTGTAGCATGTATCAGTTTTATTTCTTTTAATTTTGTTGAGTAGTATTCCACTGTATGAATATATCACAAATAATCAAATGAAAAGTAAGTGTTGACAAGGATGTGGAGAATTAGGAACCCTTGTATCTTACTGGTGGGTATATAAAATAGTACAGCTGCTATGGAAAACAGTTTGATAGTTCCTAATAAGTTAAACATAGAATAATCATATGACATAGCAGTTTCACTCCTAAGTATATATGAAGAGAAATGGAAATATATATCCACAAAGAAACTTGGAACAAATGTTTACAGCAGCATTATTTAAAATAGCCAAAAGATAGAAACAATCCAAATATCTATTAATGACAGCTGAATGGATAAATTGTGACATACACACACACGAATATTATTCGGTCATTGAATTGTCACTGAAAGGAACAAAAACTATTACAAGCTACACAATTTGGATCAGCTAAGCTTGAAAACATGCTAAGTGAAATAAGCCAGATATAAATGGGCAAATATTGTATGGTTCTCTTTATATGTGATACCTAGATTAGTCAGAATTATAGAGATGGAGTAGAATGGTGGTTGCCAGAGTCTGGCGTAAAGAAGCATGGGGAGTTATTATCTGTTGGATTTAGAGTTTTAGTTTTACAAGATGAAAAAAATATCCGGAGATGGATAGTTGTGATGGTTTCAAAACAGTGTGAATTTGCTTAATGCCACTAGACTGTATACTAAAAAATAGTTAAAAATAGTACATGTTGCATATATTTTACTACAATTAAAAATAAACTTAGGAAAAAAAGAACTGATGCCTGCTATAACTTGGATGGATCTCAAAAATGTATAAGGGAAAGAACCCAGACACAGAAGGTCAGCTAGTGTGTGGTTCCTTGTATATGATATGTATAGATTAGACAAATCCAGAGAGACAGAAAGCAGATGAGAGGTTACTTACCAGGGAATGTGGGGAATGGGAAATAGGGAGGGATTACCTAATGGGTAGAGTGTTTTTATGGGGTGATAAAGATATTATACATTATGAATGCGGTAAATATCAAATTGTACACTTTAAAATGATTACTTGTACCATATTTTCCGGCATATAAGACGACCCCCTAATTTTACAGTTAAAACATAGGTTTAGGCCTATATTCGCTGTATAAGACTACAGCCTCGGAAGTGGGGGGTAGTCTTATACAGCGAATACAGGCCTAAACCTATGTTTTAACTGTAAAATTAGGGGGTCGTCTTATACGCCCAGTCGTCTTATACGCCAGAAAATATGGTATATGATTTTCACCTCTATACAACACACACTTGCAGATTAATAAAACACATCCTTTCTTGTCCCTTTATGAACCTATGGTAAGAACCTGTTAGTATGGCATATTCAAGATGATCCTTTGGGGTCTGGGAAGAAAATTTTATTTAATCTTTCAAATTAAAACTACCTTAATTAAAATATTATATATGTGTTATAGATTGTTTCAAATGCTGAAAGCATATATAAGAAAGGAAAAAAAAGAAAACCACCTCATTCCTACCATTCAGATTGCTATTAGCATCTCCTATTTTTTTCTAGAGCGAACTCATTACACACATGTGTTTTTTAACCAAAATGAATTACATTGTGCTATACTGTTCGTAAATTTGCTTTGTTTGGTTATGATCTTAGTCATTCCTTGCTAACACATTTTAATTTACCTAATACTTAGAATTCAAGTTCCCTCATTGTTTCCAAAACTGTTTATAGTAAATTAAGCCAAATTAGGTATCAGTCTAGGGCCATGTATCATATTTTGTCTGTATGTCCTTTAAATCTCTTTTAAAATCTAATGTATACTCCTTGACCCCATTTTTATGACAATGACTTGGTACTTGAAGAAATCCAGTTGTCTTACATATCTCATCTTTTAAAATGTTTTGTTTTATATGCTTTATAAATACATTAAGTAATTATATATTGGAGTACACGATCAAAAGTTTTTACTGGCAAAGATTCAAGCATCAAAAATGTTTGAAGACTACTGGGTAGTTTATTACATTCATTTTTCAGTTTTCTGTAAGTTTGAAGTTTTTTGATATAAAAAGTTGGAGAAAAAAAACAACATTAAAAGAGTAAAGGAAAACTAGAAGATATCTGGTTGAGTCTACTACCATTTTTCCAAGTGTAGACTTGTTAACTCAAGAGCCCACCTAAACCTGCTAAATCCCACCGGGTGGGGAAGGTGGGGAACGGACATTTTAACAGATCTCTCTGGTGGTTTTCATGCTCAGGGATGTGGGAAAATGATTCTTGCCATGTGTTTTTCGATTATATCCAGAGTCTACATCTCTCCTTTGTCTTTTGGTTCAATGCTTATTGAGCATGTCTAGGCCATGCTCAATGCTAAGAACTGGGACTGTCAGGGATAGGTGGAGACAGCTAGAGAAGCATCTGACACTCTTGCTCCATTAACCTGCTATTTTCCTTGGTGTTCCTTTGTCAGGATTATGAAGAAGCTGTGCTCTTGCTGTTAGAAGGAGCTGCCTGGGAAGAAGCTCTGAGACTGGTAAGAGAACTTTAAAAGTCCTCCTAGCCTTTAATGCTAGGCAGAGTGAGAGTACAAGGGAGTCAGGGTCAGCGGGAGTCCCTTGTCTTCTGAGGCTAGTGAAATGAAGCAGTAGCTCAGGTTCCCAGTCTAAGGATAAGCAGTGTTTTTAAACCATTAAAAATTTTTATTCTTAATGTTTGGAATTAGTCAGTCCTCAAAATGTGCAATATCACTGTTTTCTGCTGAAATGAGCTGACTTTCCATTGGGGAAGGGGAGTGGTAAATAGGGAGAACTTACTTAATGGGTATGGAGTGTTTGTATGGGGTGATACAAATATTTTTGTGGTTAAACAACATTGTAAACAATAAATACCAAATTGTATACTTTAAAATGATTAATTGTATGTTATATGATTTTCACCTCAATCCTCTCCCCCCGCCCCCCATATACACACACACTTGCAGATAAATAAAACACATCCTATTGTGTCCCTTGGTGGACCTGTGATATGAACCTGGTAGTATAGCATGTGCAAGATTATCTTTTGGGGCCATTAGTAAGAGGTTTGCTCCTCTGGAAAATATCCCGGTCACTTCTGAAAGTGACCCACTTCTCTCCAATTATCTTAGCTCTCCAGTCACTTGAGGTTTTCCTGCCTAAAATTATTGTGTTTTTCCTTTTAGGTATACAAATATAACAGGCTGGATATTATAGAAACTAACATAAAACCTTCCATTTTAGCAGGTGAGAGTTATGTTTTAGATCAAATTCCTCATTTGGAAGTAGAGAGATTGGAAGGAGAGATAAAGTGCTTTCTTACATGGAGTCAATGAGAAGTCTCCACTAGTATAAGATTTCATTCTGACCAGGGTTTTTAAATATGCTAAACTGTTAAGTGGTACCACATAAAATGTTTGAATGTTAAAAACCTACAATAGATACAATTAAGAATCTTTGTATTTGGGAATAGTTCGTAAACCTGAAAGGAATTATATATATTAGACAGTAGCATTGTATCAATGCTCAATTTCCTGCTTTTAGTAATTATTACATATTGTGGTTATATTAGATAATGTTAGATAATGTGCTATTCTTAAGAGATGCTGAAGTATTAAGGAGGGAAAGATCATATCTGCAATTCCACTAAAATAATTGGGTGTATGTGTGAGTATGTAGAGAGAGAGAAACAGGAAGCCAAAAATATGGCAAAATGTTAACAATTGTTAAGTCTAGGTGAAGAGCTTATATATATACATTGAACTGTTGCAACCTTTATATAGGTTTAAAATGTTTTTCAAAATAAAAAGTGGAAATAATAACCTTTGCAAATAAGTTGATGGTTCTTAGAGAACAGATGAGTGTTATCAGTTCAAGATAGTCTGGTAGTCACTGTGACCCCTTGCAAGCAAAATGTAGGACATCAGTTTGAATTACAGAAATCTTTGGAAGTGGAGTTGATTTTCAGCTCTGCCTTTTGTTAGCAGTCTACTGTGTAAGTAATGTCGACCCTTCTTATATTAACATGTATTCACATCCTTACCCTGCCTGCTTCCTCTTCCCCTAAAACTGTGGGGTGTTCTTTTTGTACTATTCACATTCAGTATCTAATTGGATACTGAAAGCATCCTTCCAGGCCTGACAGCAGCCCAGTAGGCATCTCCATTTGGATTTTCTCCACTATTGAGAACCTAGAAAAATGCTGACAGTTCATCTGTGTGGGCTTAATTAATACCCATGTTTAGGAAGTGTTTCAGTGACTTTCCTCCTATTTATGTTAACAGCTTCCTGTGTACTCTTTATTTGCCAATCCTATTTTGAGTTAGGTGTCAAATCTCTGTTAGGTGATTTTGTAAGTTTAGTGGTAGAGAGTATTCTAGGATGTTGATGAACTATAAGATCTGGAATCTCAATCTCTAGTTCAGTCTTTGAAAACAGTGTCGGTTAATATTCATTAAAGAAAAATCTTGCTTGGGAAACCTAGTAATCTATTTCTTTTAGTTAAATTTCAAGTCCTTCATTTTTCCTGCTCTAGTTTTCTCTCTTTGCTTAAATGGCTTGCTGAAATATTTTCCATCTGCACCCCCCAGCTCAGAAAAATTACATGGCATTTCTAGACTTTCAGACGGCCACATTCATTCGCCATAAACAACGTTTATTGGTGGTTCGAGAGCTCAAAGAGCAAGCACAGCAGGTGCATCTGGGTGAGTGTTGCATGAGGACCATTGATGCTCTGTGAGTGGGCTGGGGTGGATGACATTACACTTCGTCTTAGCTGCAGAATGAGTTCTAAGTCGTGGGGACATCTCAGGTTTCTGTTAACAGCCCTGAGGGGCTGTGTACACATCTGTGTGGTTTGGGAGGGATTGGGTGTAGGACCAGGCACAAATGGGGGGAAGGGCTCTGCCAAACTTCCCCCACCCAACCAGATGGCTGACTACTTACTGTGCTTTGCAAAATGAGTCTCCTTGTTTCCAAGGGTCTTTTCTTTAAAAGAAAGAAAACACAAAAAGAGGTTTGGTACTGGTATACCGTAATAACAATTGTATTCAATAATATTTCATTTTGAGATCAACTTTGTAATAAGTGTTACCCTGTCCAGGTTAACTGTCATCCACTTATCCCGCTGAAGGTAAACCCACTTTATCAGTGAGTTTTTATTTTATATCTGGTTCTTTTCTAGATGATGAGGTGCCCCATGGTCAAGAGTCAGACCTCTTCTCTGAAACTAGCAGTGTCATGAGTGGCAGTGACATGAGTGGCAGATATTCCCATAGTAACTCCAGGATATCAGCGTATGTATCATGTTTACCCAGCACACTGACCATGCCCAGGGTACGTGGAGAAAGTATAGATAAATAGGTCAGTTTTCCATCACGACTGTGCAGCCGGAGCTGGAGGCCATTCTTCAAGGCCATGTGAAAGCTGTGCAAGGACTTCCTCAGCATGTCTAAGGGATTAGACTAGGCTTTGAAATGTTTTCTTTTTTTAAAGATTTTTTTTTATTGTTTTTGACAGAGAGAGACAGAGACAGAGACAGAGAGAAGGGGGAGGGCCCCAAACAGTCTCCATAGTTGTACATCATTGGTTTTTTCACATAGTTTCATTCCATAGGTGGGTGCGGGGCTGCACAGGGCAGGAAGTGGGCCAGGGTCTCACCCCGGTGAAAACCAAACTGGGGGCACTCCCCAGTTCATTATATGGGTCCACACGGGCCAGAGCCGGGATTCGATCCTCGGTCCCCAGGGCTGCAAAGTGAATGCCTAACCCACTGAGCCATCCCGGCTTCCCTGAAATGTTTTCTGATACAGCTTCATGGCCTGTGTGTTTACCCAGTGCCTACGAGGACCTGGCACTGAGTACTCAGTTTATAAAATACCTGATTTTATTCATGTAACAAACATGAAGGGACTATAATGTAGGTCCTGAAAAAATTAAAAGATTATAAAGAAAAAAGATTTCAGACTTCTACAAGTCAAAATCAGGGTTGGATTATATAAATATAACCTGTCATCATACTTTTACTCAGTGTAGCAATTTCTCAGAAGTATTTATTAAATACCCATATGCTTAGTTGTCGTGGATATTACCAAAAAGTTTTAAGGATGTTAAGTTATAAGAGCTTAGCCTTACTTGGGAGACAGAACAATGCAAGATTATATATTTAAAATGAATAGTGCTTTAGAAATTCAGAGTAGAGATTTGTAGGGATGTGGGGGGCAATTAGAAACTGCAAGAAAGACAGCTAAAACGGGGCCTTTAGGAGTTGGGGAGAGGAAATGGCATATTAGAGACCTCGGAGGCAGGAAAGAATATTCTATATATTTTATTTTATTCGAATTCCAATCTGATATGTCTGCATCTTATTCAGATTTTATTTTGTTGTCTTTGAATTTGTTTTTTACTATGAAATTCAAGTTGGATATTATTCTGTTCATTGTTCTAGCTCTTATTATCAGATGTAACACTGTTTTACTTTGTGTTTTAATTAAAATGGCAAGATCAGATATCACTTTTTAGGGTTTTCAGCATTACTTCCGTCCTATAAGACTTGTCTTCCCTAAATTTGTTTTTTTGTATCACTTGAACACCTTGTCACCATTTACCTCAAATACTAATAGATCTGTCAACTCTCTGGTTTCTCAGAAAGTTGGTGGCCAACAGATACCTTCATTTTAATATGTTCAGCACAAGGGAAGTCCCTTTATAAGCAGCTCTCTAATTTCTAACAGACGATCATCTAAGAATCGCCGTAAAGCAGAGCGGAAGAAGCACAGCCTCAAAGAAGGGAGTCCACTGGAGGACCTGGCTCTCTTGGAGGCTTTGAATGAAGTGGTTCAGGGCACTGAAAAATGGAAAGGTATGTGTTCAGTGCTCACGGCCGATTCTTTTTTTTTTTTTTTTTTAATATATATATATTTATTTATTTATTTTTGACAGAGAGAGAACTGAACTAGGGGAGCTCCCAGTTCAGCATATGGTTCCGCATGGGCTGGGACCGGGATTCGATCCCCGGTCCCCGGTGCTGCAAAGTGAGCGCACAACCCACTGAGCCATCCCGGCTTCCCCACTTGGCCGATTCTTGCCCACAGAAAAATAGTGGATAGCACAGAGTGCAGTAAATAATTAAGATACAATTTTCCCAGCTTGAGGATAGACGAAAGCTGTCAGCTGGAAGCATCATTCCCGAAACATACCTTCTCAGTGGTAACCTAAAAGCCTTCTTCCACTAGCATCCATGTACCTGAACCATGAGAGCTTAGCACCGAGGCCACAATAAAGGAGACACTGCTTCCTGCTTGGGCCCCACTGTGTTTGTTTTTCCTTTGGTAGCAGATGTGTTGAATTACTCTAGCATTTGGGGGAGATCGCAACTGTAGTGTGCTATTAAATGTCTTTTGCTTGGGAAAGAAACTGTGTTATGATTCTAGTAATAGAGCTGGGGACATAACACTTTCTCAAATTTCTTTTCTCTAGATGAAATATACCATATGTTAAAGGTGCTCTTTCTCTTTGGATTTGATGAGCAAGGAAAGGAATTACAGAAGGCCTTTGAAGATACTCTGCAGCTAATGGAAAAGTCCATTCCAGAAATTTGGACTCTCACCCACCAGCAGAATTCAGCTATACCTGTAAGTTTTCCTTAAAGACAAAGTGCATTTTCCCCATCATTTCACAGGTTATCACACTCACACAATCTCTTAAAAGTCAAAGCAAAAGACTTTCCTATTCTTATGTTAGGCTTAAGTTTAAGCTATCACTAAGAAGATTTTATATAATATTTGACTGTACACCTTGAAAAAGGTTAAGTTTGCTTTTATTTCTGCATGACACAGCAGTCAGGGAGAAGATGGGGAAATGAGATAGTTGCCTCTGGCCTTTGATGAGATTCGCATGGGGAGGGGCAAGCTAGGACCAGAATTGGCCTTTTACCTCCCTGTTCAGATTTCTGGGAGGGATCAGAGTTCCTTAAGGAAAGTATAGACATTTAGTTGTCCTTTTGTTTTGTGGAAAATTTGGCTTGTCACTTCTGTGTGGTTATCATGAGGTTTTATGTTTAAGGCTGTTTGTGTCCTATCAAGAATTTTAATGTATTAACACCTATTTACTGTTTATGCCTCTGCTTGGTCTCTCAAAACTCAGGTCTGTTGTTAAGAGTTTCAGTTTGGATTCAGAAAGCAGGTGTATTAGGTTCTTTTAAGAAAAACAACTCACAGCTGCTGTTTTATTGGAGAGACTTAAATATATGGATTTGGTTAAACAAAAAGTGGAGGACTGGAAAGCAAAAGGGGAACACAGAGCAGGAAAACTGAGATAGTAACTGTGTATGGGGTGGGGGCTGTTTGCATCCTTATAAGGCTAAGGAACAAAAGGAAGAGTTGGGATTATTAGAACTTAGAAGCTTGGAGGTGGGGGTCCTGCTGAGCTTTGAGAAGGGGGTGCCAGCCAGCTGATATTTCAGAGAGGCACAATGAGGCTGGTTCTAAGTACAGTATATAGAAATAAATGGAAACTGGGATGAACAGCTGCTACTTAGGTGGGGAGATCTGTGGAGTGAAAGGGAGCAAGTGAAGGAGCAGGTTTGTTCTTCCTCCAGCCTTTCACTCTCCCTCTGGTGTCTGCTGCTGGCAGAACATGCTGGAGCAGCTGACAAAAGAGACATGTTTTCTGGGGCTTGCAGTGCCAGCATCGTGAGCTGGGTTTGGAGCTGAGAGAGGTGCTGTTCACTCACTGGTTAGAAACACAAGTTTACTGGGTGGGCCTCGACATCCTCAGTTGTAAACAGAGTTAGTGCTTCCCTTGTACACTTCAGAGATGTTGTGAAGGTTAGGTAAGAGGCTAGAGGTAAAAGCATCTGACAACCCATAAAAGTAAAGGCAACTAAGAACCTGTACCCCCACAAATACTTAAATTTAGTAGGTATTTCTTAGAAGAAATGTGATCATCTTCAAAACTGTGATGGTTTTGAAGCTAACAGTTCATTTATGCTTCCCCAGGTCCTCCCCTACCTGCTTGTATTCAGATCATATTAACTTCTAAGTCATGAACTTAGGCATCTTTTAGGGAAAACTGATTTTTTTTTGGTTGGTAAAGTGTGGTAATGGCCTATGTGCAGGCATTGTAGTCACGTGGATGTGCTTTGAGCACATGACATTGGTGCTCGGTGTGCCACCAAGGGGCTGCTGCACTTCATGTAGAACTGAGTGAAGGCAAAGCAGGGCCTGGCGTGTGCACACGGAGGCTCCTGCAGGCCTGGAGTGCCCATGCAGTCTCTTGGTTTACCTTGAACACGTCTGCAGAGTTTTTGTTCTGTTCCATGAAATGTACATCTTTATTTTAATGTAAAATTCTCACAAATCTTTGAGTACAGGTTGATACTCTGTATTCTATCGCCTCTGCTGCTTGTCTCCCCTCAGGGTATGGCTTATTCACTTGGGAAGGATCAGGCATAGACCATTGTAGACCTTCTTCCTTTTTTACTCCCGTCATTGCTTTGGTCTACTAATAGAAAGATTTAAAGCTCTGAGTTGAGACTGGAGAAACTGACAAGTTAAAATCACATAGGAAAAGAGAATTACGGTACTGGGTTTGATACCATCCTAATGAAAACAGTGGACTATCTACTGTTGCTAGAGATCTGGGCTTTGGCATTGCAGTCCTCAGAAATATAAGATAATCTTTGCTGACACTATCTCCTTTCTATTTAGGTTCTAGGTCCCAATTCTACTGCAAATAGTGTCATGGCTTCTTACCAACAACAGAAGACTTCAGTTCCTATTCCTGGTTAGTATTTTTTTTTTCTTTAAGTGATTAATAGTACTAAGCAGAAGGAAATGTCTTTATGGGTTGAGGTCATTGGTATGAGATGAGATTGTGTATTGACTATAATTTTCCCTCAATTTTATACAAATTTAGTAAAATCAGTTTAAAGCTTTTAGTGTTGGGAACTTGAGTGAGGTGGGGAATCCAACATGATGTTAAAGGTATAAGCTTTAAAAAATTGTCTTGAGATATTCTTGTCAATACAGTGGCATACATTTGTCCATACAGACACATTATAGTTGAAGTTTGAGTTCAACAGTCTAATTTACAATACATTTCAAAGATTCTTTGAATCATCATTTTTGCCTATTGGCAGGTATGCATTTTCATAATCCTTGCTTCGGACCTTTTTAATAATCTTTAAGATAGACAGAGTAATTGACAGAAAGGAAATCCAAAGAATGTTAGCATTTTATCTGCATTTCCTATTTAGTTATTCCTAAAGTGTCTTGTTTGATTGTTGGGGGGAGGTGATTCTCAATTAGATTACATATTCCTAAAAGTTAAAAAACCTATCGACTTTCTTTTGAAAGTTGGCAGAAACTTTTTGACAGTCCAGTTTGGTGAAGCATACCAACCTCTCTTAGCTTTGCAAGTTAGTGATATTTTCTAAGATAATTGGCAGTTTTTACTACTGTTATTTGCATTTTCTAGCATGTGACAGGCAATGTTTTGAAATTTTTTCATTTGAATGCTGTGCTATAATAGCATTGTGATGACATTTGAAGTAGCCTTTGGGGGTTCAAATTAAGTTTAACTTTAACAGCTTATGTTGCTACCAGGAATAAACAACTTATACCTTCCATCCCAGCTAAGCTTATATGTTTGGACAATAACTACTGCATCCCTAATTCCCCTTCTTCCTGGAAGAAGCAGCTTCCTGACAAGCTGCTTTTGGTATCAATCCCAAACCAGATACCTATTTCTGATATGCTAATATTTTATCTTAGACTTGAGGCAGTTTGATAGTTATTTAGTTTGTACTGTGTCTCAATCCAGTTGCGATTTCTGCCCCCTCTTTTCCTCGTCACGGCTTGGTATTACCTGTAGGCCAGCTCCACTTGTACCTTTCCCTTGGGTACTATATAGATGACTTTATCAAGGATCACTTCCATTTTCCAGCTGAGCCTTAAAGACTTTAATATTTCAAGGCTCCTCATTATCTGAGTTTGTATTATCAATGACCTGGTGGTTATAAGATTGTATAGGAAAAGAGAAGTTCTCATAATCACAAAATAGGCAGGTCAACTATTCACGAAATTAGTCCCACTCAAATATTCTTCAGCTGTCCCTTCCCAGCTAATAGTGGTAGGTAAGTACACTCACATCTGCATGAACATCATCAGAGACTTGATGGAGCATTTTCCCTGGTTGCTCATGTTTACAATGCAGCACAATATCATGCAGATCAGTTGCAAGCCTTGCAAAAGTGTAAGATTTTATAAAATGGATGAAAGTATAATCAGAGAAGTGCCTAAATCACAGCTGAGTTGTTACAATTGATAACAAATTAAATGCTTCAAATGAGAATGATTCGACTACCAAAGGATTAAGAAAATTCCTTAGAAGGCACCCTTGTCCACTGGGGAGCCTGACTCTTCCCATACCCGTGATGCTAAGGCCACTGTGATGGGTGAGGAGTAGTTGCTATTGAGCCCCTACTGAGCTGAGAGTTTGCGCTCTTCTGATCTCATGGGCCCACCCTACCTGAAGGAATGAGTGGTGGATTGGCCTCCAGTAAAGGCACAGTTGTATGTATACAACTTCCCTTTTCCCTCCCTGACCAACAGTGACTTATACTGGATATTTTCCAAGTATGGCAAAGTTATAGAGGTTGCTCTAATGAAAGAAACATACCAGGAAGTGTAAAGGGGTTGCATTTGTTTTATTTTTGGGTAAAGACTGCAGAAAACTGTACCAAGGCAGTAAACACAATTATTTGGTAAAGTGATAAAAGCAAGCATTGCTATTGACAATGGAAGAGCAGCTGAGTTCATCGAAAGATAAAACAATTTTGATAAATCTCAGTGTTATGAATGTGGGGAAAGTGGACACTTCAGTTATGGCTAGCCTACAGATATGTTTGGAGAACATGACCCTCCAAAGAAGAAAGAGAAAAAGAAAATTCCTGAACCAGAAGAAGACATTTAAGAAGAAAATGAAGATGAAGGGAAGGTCCTGTTCTTAACACCCTCAGTCAGGCCATAGCTTTGCAGCCAAAATTGAAGAACAAAATTGGAAACCGAGTTCAGGAGGTCCCTCAACATCAGATAATTCAAGATGCCCAGTGATGAGGAAGAGCTTAGTGAATAAAATTATATTTGTTATGTAAATATCATGACATAATTTTTTTTTTAATCTTGGAGTACCAAGTTTAATTGGGACTAAAGATTATTTTTGGAATTTGAGCATAAGAATACTTGGTACCAGATAATTTTTTACTACAGAATGGTGCAAAGGAAATAGAAAGTTTTTAAGTATTATGTTTCTGTCTTGCTTTAGCAGAGTAATAAAATTAAGATTTTCTAGTAACCATTCATCTTGAAAACAGTTTGAGTAAAAAGGAAAACTTAATATTATCACAGTAATGCTATTGAAATCCCAAGAGAAACAATAGATATTAAAAAGATTTGTTTGAGAGTTCATTATAAGTTTATTCATGTATGATTGGTTTATAGGAGGACTTTTAAAATTTCATCTTTAAAACAAAATCTTCATAAAGACTATGAAAAAGTAGAATGATTTGTTATTAAATATTAATAAAAATGTTAAGAAAATTTTGGTTTAAAAAAAAAAAAAGAAAAGTCCTCAGAAGAATTGATAAAGCCCTCAAAGTATTTTTGTAAAATTTGTGAAATTCAAACATGGAAGTGTGAAAGATGTCCTGCTGCCTTATAGTGTGTCAGAGTAATCACTTTCCTGCCAAAAGTCAGAATTTGGTATTCATAGTGAAGTCTAGGAATCAAATGTAGTTGTAGTTGTGCCTAATTTTTTAAATAAAATAGAATATTTTTATAACTTGGTTTTTGTTTTTAAAAAATGGTAAAGTCTCATTCAAAGTTTAATCACTGTTTAACATGAAATTATGGGCCTTGTTGACAATGAGCACGAACAAGGGCTGGACAGCTCTCATATATTTAAGTAGCCTTTTCCAGTATCAATATTCTTTTTTTTTTTTTTGGAAGATTTATTTATTGTTTTTGACAGAGAGAGAGAGAGAGAGAGAGATACAGAGTCAGAGACAGAGAGAAGGGGGAGGGCCCAGAGCAGTCTCCATAGTTACACATCATTGGTTTTTCCACATAGTTTCATTCCACAGGTGGGCGGGGCTGCACAGGGCAGGAAATGGGCCAGGGTCTCGCCCCGGTGAGAACTGAACTGGGGGAACGCCCCAGTTCAGCATATGGGTCCGCACGGGCCAGTCCGGGATTTGATCCTCGGTCCCCGGAGCTGCAAAGTGAGCACCTAACCCACTGAGCCATCCCGGCTTCCCCCAGTATCAATATTCTTAAATAAGCAAAACCTCCTGTGGTGTTTTTGTCTATGTAGTTTTTGTTTGGGGGAGTAGAGAGCAGTAATTTTATGTGAAATTATAAAACAATAGTGTTAGTAGTGAAAATCTGGATTGTACAGAAAATTAAAATGTGATGATTTCTAGTCACGTGTATACATAACATGTATTTGAAATATGAAAATCATGTTTTTAAAAACATTTTCTTGAGCATTTTTCTCACATTGTTAAATATTCGTGAAAATAAGTTTTAATGTCGTATGGTTCATTATGTACAGATATACTGTTGGACGTTTGTCATGAATAAACATAAGACAAAATATCTGTATGTAATACATTCATATCTTATCTCTGCTTCCTATATATGACTCTTACTTAGATAAGAGACTCCACAAATCTAACTGGAAGAGGGCCTGGGAGTTGTATCTAACAGTGACAGTTTACTCTCAACTGCCCCTTCCTCCATTTACTTTTTTTTAAACAGGGCCGTTTTCGTTGATCTTTGTGTTTGTAGAATTTTTTTTATCATAAAGTATTCTCTATTAACTTTACTTACTGAATATATAACACCACATTTCCTTTATTCTTGTAATTGAAATATGTAGTGAAATGTACAGATTTTAGGTGTACAGTGTGATGGTCTTTAGTAAATGTACATGGCGTTGGAACTACCACCACCATCCATTTAGACTACAGAACACGCTTCCACTTTGAAGCGCTCAGTGGGCACTTTTCGTCCCCTCACCAATGTGTGGGAAGTCGCAGTGGCCTTCCAGTCCTCGGGGCAGGGCCTCCTGCCTGGGCTTGCTCTCGCTGGAAGTTGCAAGGAACAGGAACTCGGTTCTGATGGATGTCTTGGAGTCGCAGAAGCCAGTAGTTAGATTGGAGTTACTGCCCCAGCCCCAGCCAATAAGAGTGTGTGTCACAATTTTCCTTTCCTTGCTTTTAGACGCTGAGCTTTTTATACCGCCAAAGATCAACAAAAGAACCCAGTGGAAACTGAGCCTTCTGGAGTGACGCTGGTTCTAGTTCGGAGGGCTCCAGCACAAAAGACATTTCGTTTCCACTCCTCAATCCTCCCGGCCTGGCTGTTAGGAACTGGGAAGCGTAAGATGCATCTGCCTTAGCATTGCAGAGAACTGCTCTGTACAGCAGACACCAAGCCATTCCGTTCTATTTTATTGTGCATGTAGTTTAATCATTAGCAAAACTAAGCTTTAACCAATATACCATCATTTTGTAAGAATTACTATTCTTTTAGTTAGTGCCATTTGAGAGCATATTTCTAGTATTTCTGGTTTTGAAATTGGGTTTTATTCCGTTAGACAAGTCACATGATTAATTTGTGCCTTAGTTAATTTGGCATAATGTTTCATGTCTTCTACCTCAAAAATGTGAAGGAAAGGAAAACAATGTTTATAAATTGCTTTACGTTCCTGGAGGAGAGCATTATTTATAAACATGGTTATTAGTGCTATCAGCCTTTCTTCAGATTTAATCACTTAACCCTCTTAGTGCTCCCTTCTGCCAGTGTTACTAGCGAGAAATGTGAAGTGTAATTTAATTGTCTGCGTATGATATATCGATCCCCCGCACTAAAAGGGTTAAATGACTTCACCTTGAACTAAAACAGAATTAAAATCTAAATACATCCTTTGAAATTGCAAGCCAAGCTTGTCCAACCTGTGGCTTGTGGGCTGCATGTGGCCCAGGACGGCTTTGAATGTGGCCCGACCCAAATTTATAAACTTTCTTAAAACATTATGAGATTTTTTTTTTTGTGAACTTTTTAAAAAAATGTTTTTAGCTTATTAGCTATCATTAGTGCTAGTGTATTTTATGTGTGGCCCAAGAGAATTCTTCTTCCAATGTGGCCCAGGGAAGCTTTTCCATGCTGACGGCTCTTATTTTGTAATATCTTACCCAGTCATGTGCTTCCAGTTACAACTAGGTTGAGCCTCCTCTCACTATAGTGTTCCTAGGTATGGTTTCCATTGCCTGTGACTTTTCTTAAACAGTGTCACACACGTTTGCTATACTGAGTAGTGTGCATCATATGGCATGCGCAGTGGTAAATTTATTCATTTTTCTCCAAATACTGCTTCTTTTAACATGTTTTTGTTAGTGCCAGGAACATTTCATTCCTTTTTCTTTATGATGTTTAACTGACCTATGTCTTTTAATTATTATTATTATTATTTGTTTTTTGGAAGAAATGAGAATGTCTTGTTTTTTTTGGTGAATCTAGAAAAAACTCAGTTCATTTTGATATAGTTTCTTGGCTGATTCTTAGGTAAGATTAAAAATTTCCTCCATGCCTTTAACACTAGAATCAGACCTTCATTACTATACATAAGCTAATAGGAAATGCTGCTTTTGATTTTGAGTATAGGTATATCCATAATTGTAATTTAAGACTTTCCCTAATGTAGCAAAATGTTAGCTTTAGGATGTAGGTGTGTTGAGTGTATAATTCAGGTTTTCTGTGTGTCTGAACATTTTCAAAAAATAATAGGGAAAAAAAAAAAGATATTTCCTGTTTTGGAGAAATCTACTTTTTGACTCATACCGTACCCATAATGGACTTGCTGTAATTAAGCGCCCAACACTGAAAGTCTGAAAATGCTTTGTGACTCCTTTTTGGATAAAAGAACGTTGTGAATTATTTGACATTTTAATGTTATAGTGCTCTTACTATGAATGAGATAGTAAAGAGACTCATGCTAATGGATTAGAAATTCAAGCAAATGTGTCTGTTTGTAATAGTGTTACTTTGTGGATGTTCAATTCCTTAAAACAATGTATTGAAACAGAAATGACTTTGTGTGAATACAAATTACTATCAATTTCTCTCCTCGGAGAAAGATGAAATTTTGTTCATTTGGAGGAGCAGCAGGTGTGAGCAGACCTTCCAAATTGAAGGCAAAGTCAAGGAAGAATTCATGGGGAAAAATACAGTGTATGGGAAAAGGAGAAACTGCTGGGAGTGATGAATGCTTAATTTGGGAAGGAGCCTGTCATGTTCTAGAAAAGAGTATATAACTCTTCTCCATATTTCGGATGCTGTCCCAAAGTACGTTCATGCTGCAGTAAGGTCAAAGCTTTCCTTATTTTGTTGTTTCCATTGAGTCAGCTTTGCTCAGATGCTCCAGACCTCAGGGGTAACTTGCAGAGGACTCTCTCCTGCAATCAACGTGAATTTTACATTTATGCTTCTTCAGAAACTGAGGCAGGAGCTAGTGCTTTTATCATGTCTTTTTGACTATAGCTTGGTGTCAGTTCTTAGCACTGCCACGTATTTTAAAACATTTTCTGTATATATACACACATGCATTTGTGTGTGTGTGCGTGTGTGTGTGTACATATGGACACATTTGAGGAATTTTTCATAGCCATAACTGAAGAGGGTGTTTTTAAAAATAAAACTGGTGATTTTTAGTAATTTAAGACTGCAACGTCGGGAAGCAAAACTAGCTTTTCTTTTCCTGTGCTGCCCCCATAAACATCCGTGCTTCACTAGAAGCACCACCTGGACAAGCCCTTGGGAGTCTTTGATTGTCCTTCCTTGTCCTTCATGTTAGTAACTGGGGTGAGGACACACATCTTAGGAGCTAGGTAGCCATAAATATCCGAGATGCTACAGACAAGCCAATGCTAATATGATAATGTTTGGCAACACTGAACACCTGCTCTTGCTTCTCTGTTCTCTGCTCGGCAGATCCCTGCCTATGCCTCAGGGTAGGCTGCTCCATATTACTCGTCCTGGCTCTGAAGTCCCAGGAACTTTAAGGCCAAATTTCTTAACCACTTGAAGATGACCTCCTGGTGGACAGGGAAGACAAGGTCCATTTTAGTGTCCTGGACAGTCATTTTATCTCACTGAATCTTGCGTCCCTACAACCTTGCATGCCTATTGGGTGAAACTGGGTTTCTCAACCTTGGCACTGTTGACACTTTGGGTCATATCATTCTTTCTTGTAGTGGGGGAGTCCCTGTGCATTGTGGGATGTTTAGCCAGATCCCTGGCCTCCACTCTCCAGATGCCAGTATACATACCCCCCCCCTTTCCTGTTACGACAACCAGAAATACCTTCAGACATTACCAAATGTCCCATTTGAGAACCACTGGGCTAACATGGCTTACAAGTATCTATTAAAAGTATTCTTTGTTTATTTGTTTGTTTTTGTGAGGAGGGTCCTTTTTTTCTACAAGAGCGGTTATATAAAAACCAAATGAAAGAATTCATAAAAATGCTTTGAATTCATAAAAATGCTTTGAAAAAGCCTACACAGTTGTTCTTCCTTGTATGGGTACTTTTCATTTTAAAATGCAGCATAGTGCTTAGATCCAGGATGGCCTGGAGCCACTTCCCATGCCTCCCCTTCATCAAGGTCATCACTTTTGGTGGTGGTGGTGGTGGGTTCTTGGGTTCATAGGCCCTTAAGGGATATGAAGATAGTATATTTCTATATGATTGGTTTCCTTTGTGATCCTATATATTTTAATTTATGCATTTAAAAAATGTTATTCAGAGGAGTCCATGGGCTTTATTACCCTGCCAAAGAGGTCCAAAAGTTAAGAATTAACGAAACTTCAACCTGCCCACTGTGGAGTGTTGACAATAGAGTGGTTTGGACAGAAACCAAGGTGAACACTACATCTCTCCTTTTCAAGTCAGTGTACCCACCTCCTAGCTGACCTATTGATGCTCGCAGGGGTCCTCAAACTACGGCCTGCGGGCCACATGCGGCCCGCCCAAAACATGGATCCGGCCCGCCGGGTGTTTTTGCCGCCGCTGCCTGTCCTGCTTAGCAGCCGACTCGTCCCGGGCCCGCAGTCCGGCCCTCCAACAGTCTGAGGGACAGTGAACTGGCCCCCTGTTTAAAAAGTTTGAGGACATCTGCTTAAGGCTTAGTCATGCTTGTTGAACTGTAGGAACTCCTGGTGCCCTTCTGTGGCTGTCTTTGCTTCTCTAGCTTGGCTGTGCCAGCCAGCTGTGCATACTCACTAGGCCTGACTCCAGGGTCACACATGTACGTTTTCCAGGGCTGTCTAGGAAAACCCGGAAGCTATGAAGGTGGTTCCGTAGGGCTTCTCCCTGGGGATGGTGTCAATGTCACAGCTCAAACATGTTCCTTTGGGGGTGTACGTTAGGTTCAAGACCACAGTAACACTTTTTGGCTCCTGTGTAAGAGGTAGAAGTCTGCAAGATAATAAGACTGGCTAACCAGTCTTGTGATCATCTCCCAGAGGCCAGACACTGGTGTTCAGGTGTTTTGTGGATTAGTGAACCCTTACAGCACCCTTAGTGGAGCAGCACCCTTAGTGGAGTTCATCCAAAGGGGTATACTTCCATGCCACAACTTATATACCTTTTACTCTATATCTTCATTACACTCCCCCTTCAAAGCAGACTTTAAGAACACAATAGTTCCTAAAGTGGGAAATACACAAAATAAGGGACAGAATAATTTTAGAGCTACTTTTTTCCAAGAATGTTTCAGCAGTAGACATGTAATGCATGTCTTTTTCATGCATCTTTCACCCCTTCCACTTCCACTTTTGTGTTGGCAAATGTGTATTTTAAGGCAGATGCTACATGAGATTGTTTTCATTAAGTCAGGAAATAGAGAAATATTGTGGAAGGGAACAAGAGGATTGTTTAATACTGCCGGAGTGGACATGCGGGCTCAGCTCCCTCTGTGTCGGGTGGGTGTTCTCCCAGCAAAGGGGACACATGGCATCCACAGCCGCCATGCTTCATCAGAGTTCAGAAGCACCTTCTGTAGAGGAAGAAAGGCCCATGTTCCTCATACTCAGAGCGACGGACCCACAGTGCTTGAAAGCCCTGAAGCGACGCCAGGATGGAGCCACCTGTCCACACTGCAGTGTCTCTTTCAGGCGACACATTTACCTGAGGGGTGTCATTGGGACACATGCTGCTCAGTTCCTTCTGCAGACGGTTAGGGAAACCACTGAGCATTGTGCTCCCCCCGCAGAGCAGGATGTTCCCCATGAGGTCCCGTTTGAGGGCGACGTCACACTTGTTAAGGCAGGACACGGTCTGGGTGTGGAGGCCCAGCTGCGTGGACTGGATCAGAGAAGGCCTGAAGTACATCTCTGCACAGAGGAACCTTTCCTGGTACAGCTGGATCTGCTGCCCGTCCGGCAGAGTGTACTGGACTGCATATTCAGTCGCTGGGACTGTCTTCTCTTTGATGGGGTCCAGGGCCACATAGCAGCATTTCTTCTTGATGTCCTCCACAGTGGCCAGCTGGTCCTCAGTGAAGTGTTTTCCTGAGCTGTTCATCAGGCCCATCAAATAGGCTGTCAGATCGGCGCCTGCATAGTCCAGCCGTCCAGTGATGCTGGGCAGAGGATAACCCTCAAAGATAGGGACGACGTAGGACACACTGTGGCCCACCTCCACGACCATGCCGGACGTCCTCCCGTAGGAGTACATGGACAGGCGGGACTGGTAGGCGATGTGCATTGCAGGAGTGCCAAAGGTTTCAAACAACATCTCCGCATACTTCTCTCTGTTGGTGTGTGGGCTCAGGGGTGGGTCTGAAACCAAGACTGCATGGTCCTGTGGGGAGATCTTCATTTCTTGATGGAAGAGATATTCCCAGATATCCTGCACTGAATCCCAGTCCACGATGATGCCGTGTCGCAGAGGATTGATTAGCTTGAGACGAACCCCAGGATTGATGAGCTCCGGACCCACGTAGGTCTCTTTGCGATTATCCCCGGTTTTGGCGGTCTCCATGTAGGGCTTGCCCACTGTGGTGGAGATCACATGGGTGGGCTTTGGCAGCCCCGCAAAGCCACATTTACAGTAGCCAGTGCCAAGGTCCACGACCACCGCTTTGGTCACTTTTGCATTGGGCTTGGTCTTGATGGTGGTTGATTTAGTAGGCTCTTCTGGCTTCGAATGGCGGACCCACACTGCCCGCTTTGCTGGGCCCTCCTTAATGGAGGCAGTGTGGGTGAGCTGTGTGTGCAGGGGGGCCTGTCCCTCTCTCTGGACAGGCCCGTCCCTTATGATTGCTGCCTGTGGAGACCGCACACTATCAAGAGCCATCTTGCTCAGAAAGTCCCTTGGTCCCACCAGCTTCAAGGCCCGAAAGGCTTACATCAGGGCAACTTGAGAATATCTCCAATGATGACATCACTGATTATGATGTAATCTAGTGACCTGGGGCTTTCTAGATACTGGGAAACACTGTCCCATGTTAAGGAAGATTTGGGGTAGTGTTTTTGAGGTGACTTACCTTTTTCTAAATTTTGTAATAAACCTGATTTATCCAGTCAATATTTATCGAGTGCTTGCAATGTGCAAGGCAGCCGTGAAAAAAATTTCTGTGCCCCGTTAGAGTTTATGAGGGGGGACCTCCCCAAAATGGGAATTATCTTCTGGAATCTGGGCCCCTTGTAGTATAGGCTTCCCCAGCTCTGGGAGTGTTCTAGGAACCCATCTACATCTGTGTAACAGCTGGCGTCATGAGAGGCTACGTTCATTGAATTTTTTTGGAGACTTTATCAACACTTGCCTCTTTCATGATGGGTGATTTACAGGAACAATATGCAGCATGACAACACATCTGCCCACATTGTGCTAAGTGTTCAGCAGTTTTTGACCAAAATGGCATGACCCCCATGCCCCACCCTCCCTATTCACCCAGTCTTACCCCGAGTGACATTTTTTGTTTCCCCGGTGACAAAAGTCCTCGAAGGGACACGTTTTGCTGATGTGGAAGAGGTGAAACAAAAATCAGTAGAAGCACTTAAAGGCATCAAAATCAACTAGTTCAAAACTGTCTTGAGCAGTGGAAAATACATCTAAATGGGTGTGTTGTATCAAATGAAGAGTACTTTGAAGGGGACTGAAGTTTAAATACATAAGAACAAATACACAATTTCTTATAAATACCTGTTTTGGGGGGAGTCCCTCATATATACGTATATTAGAAAAATATATGTATATATACATACCTATACCTATATACACATATATGATAAGGGCAAAAGAGGAAAACCAAGCAGGGAAGCAGTGTGGGGAGAGCAGCCGTGTTCATGTGCTTGGACAGGGCTCCTGGAGACAGTGACACTGAGTGAAGACCTGAAGGAGGTGAGGGAGAATGCCATGTGTGTATCGGAGCAACAGATGGAGAGGACTGCAGAGGGACATGTAACTGGTGAGGTAGAGCAGGGTTAGCAAACCACGGCCTGCAGCCTGTTTTTGTAAATAGAATTTTATTGGGACAGCCACATGCATTTGTTTACGTATTATCTATGGCTGTGCCAGTTGAGTCCCTGTGACAAAAGCTACATGACTCGCAAAGTTGAAAGTAAATATTGGCTGCTTGGCCCTTTGTGCGAAAAGTTTGCCACCCGCCAAGGTAGAGGATTCCAAGAAGACGAGTGTGGCTGGAGTGGCGAGAGCAAGGAGAAGGACATGAGATGGGAAAGCAAGCAGCTCACACCCGGGCCCCGTGAGCCACTGTGAGAACTTTGGCTGTGCCTCTGTGTGGGGTTGGAAGCACTAGAGGATTTTGAGCAGAGTTGACACCATGTGATTTAGATTTCAGCAGGACAAACCACTACTGTGGTCACTATGCCAAGAATTGCCTAATGTGTTTCTTCAGAAAACCCGCAGAGGCATTATTTTTGGACACATGTTTCTACACATATTTCTCCTTCATCTAGGTCATTGTTGTGCTAAAGCCATGGGACACTTTTCACTCCTTCACCTCTGGGGATAGTGCATGCTTGGATGCTCTTTCTCTTAGCTTCCGTATCGCCCTTTGTGCCCCTTCTCTCCTTTCTGGGTCATCACACAGTGGTATCAATGATGGAAGACTGTAGAGACTTTTGGCACTCCACACCCCAAACCTCCACTGCCTGGCACACAACTTCTCACAAGTGTCGCCAGCCATCTAAGGTATGTACATGTCAGCTCCCTGGGGTGTGGTGAAGTCCCTCTAGGTAGAGACACTATATTGCTCAGCTTGTCTTGGGCCTCATTTCCTCATTGGATCACACCTACTTTTGCTCCTCTGGCCAAAAACAAAAACAAACTGAGATGATCCTCTTTGACAGCAACCCTAAGTCCTTCCTCTGTGGTGGACAAAGAAAACATGGAAAGGTTAGACCAAACAACATGTTTCTTCCTGAAATGTATGCTTGCTCCTAAATTGGGTTTTGGGAACATCACCCACTCTTGGCCTTTGGAAGGTGAACCAGGCCCCAGTAATTTTAGCAGCTGTGGGAGGGAAGAAAGAATCTAGTAAGTCAAGGTCAAAGTACAGTATTTCTTTTCATGAATGCAGGTTCCTGGGTCCCACCCCAGTCTTACTGAATCTGAATATTTTGAGACTAGGACTATTTACACCTAGGGATCCTACTCTTCAATATGGAGAACCTCTGAGTCAGGAACTCCCAGCAAAGAAGAGGATCTCTTGCCAAACACTCAAAGTGAGCCTCCTTCCCAAAGCACAGCCCCAGTGTGGTAACCCAAATATCAAGTCTGCCCATTTTCCTTGAGGTGGGAGGGAAAGGAGCTGTCTTCAGAAGGTGGAGATACTCTAGTGGAGATCCAGACTATTTCTCTTCCTGAGCTCCATATGTCACAGTCCCGTGGGTGCTAAGCATCTCTTAAGTCAGCATGTCCCAACTAGAACTCATTGTCCCCTGCCTCTGCATTCTTTGTACATGAGGGTCCCCACCACCTACCTAATTGCTCAAGACAAACCTGGAGGCAGTGGATAGGGATCAAGTTGAGGAGACAGTACTTTCATAATCACATTCAACTAGCACTTTGAGTAGTTTGCCCAAGGTCATACAGATTATAGTAATGAAGCTAGATTTGAACTCAGGTCTGAGGCCAATCAATGCCTTCCTGTTTTTCTCTATACTACTTCCATAAAACAGAAAAGAGGAAGGCTCAGGGGGTCCATTAGCTTTGCCTTTAAATAGCATAAGGGTTGTCACGTGGAAGAATTAGCTTGCCGTGCACAACCCCAAAAGTAGACACAAGACCAATTAGTGGCTTCTTCAGAGAAGTCCAGATGTCATTCCAATGTGAGGAAAAGCATGCCAGACCAAGTGTCCAATCCTCAGGTTCTGTGATTGGTGATACCACCACCAATGGAGGGTGGAGGTGCTCATAATTAATCCTTAGAAACTGTTACCCAGATAACCCAGTTTCCTAGTGCTGTACTCCAAGAAACAGTTGAGCAAACAAAAATTTCCCCGAGTTCTTCATTAACATTTAGACCTGCTTGATAGCAGTATTTTTTCATCACCTCTTAGAAATCCCTTTTCTTTCCATGTTCTCTCTAATCCCTCATCTACTTCTGTTCTTTGTAATTTTCCCAGAAAAAATCCTCAGCCTCAGTTCTCTCCCCGCCTCTCTCCTGTGTCTTTACCACTGAAGTCCTAACCTGGTGGTTTGGTTGTTTGTTTTGGCAGAGGTGGGCGGGTGTCAGTTGGGGGATGGAGGGCCTTATGCGAGCGTAATGAGTTTGTCCATTCCGGATGACAGCCCATCTTCCTTTGGGCAGAGGTAAGGGATTCATCTTTCTCGCTTCCTCATGCACAGGAGCCTCGAGAAGGCCTCAGATGCTAAAGAGCTTGGATTGCATTGAGGATAGTTGGGGGGACCAACCAATGAGGTTCGATTCTACCTTCTAAACTTCCCTAGAACCTGTCCCGTCCGGTCTTCCACATGATCACAGCCCTAGCTTAGGCCACCTTCAAGTCTTACAAGAATTTCTTCAGTTCTTTCAGGACTCAGGAGTTTTGCCCCTTGGTGTTACAGCTAAACACAGATCTTCCTAAAATTTTCGTAGAAGCCAAATCAGACCACTGTCCTCTGCTTACAGTCTTCCTTGGTTTTCCAGCTGTCTTCAGTTTAATCCACGCTCTGACACCTGGCATTTGAGGCTCTGCCTATTTGGCTCCATGAGCTCTAGCCACATCCATTTTTCCAAACACCGTAACTAGTGGCAGTTCCCCACCAGGCCCCTCTCGGAGCCTTTGCCCAGACTGCTCTCTACTGGGGATGCCTTTCCACTCCTAAATACCTGACAGATACCCGCTGTCTTTCAGTGCTCATCTTTGGCACCTCCTCACTAGGGAACCTGACTCCCTCCCTCCAACGAGTGCTCCTTCCTCTGTGCACCTCCATTCTCCCAATAGACGTCCACCCTCTGCATCCATTCCATCTTCTTCCCACTTGGACTGGGCGCTGGTTGTAGCAGGGTTTCTGTCATCGGTCACCAGTGGGCTGCCCTGGACTGGACCCACCACAAATCCCAGTACATGTTGAATGAAGGGATGGAAGTACTGTTGGGGACTTGACGCTCTTTAGGGAAACCTGGTGCATGGGAGTGGAACTTGATTAAAGCACAGACACTCCCAAAGCTGCCTGCAAGTCATTGGAATGCTGGGCCTCGGTTTCCTCAGCTCTGCTGATGGAGTCTGTGAAGTAACATGTGAGGTGCCTGGTACAGTGCCGGGCTTACTATAAGGGCTCAGATACGTATCATCCTTGCAGCCAAGAAGCAGAGGACAGTCAGTGAATGGGGGATCAGGATCGATGATATGAGTAAAGGGTAAGGTGACCAGATTTTAACATTGGTAAAGCGGGACACCATTGACCGGGGGGGAGGGGGTTCTTGATTAAAAATTTGGTCTATCTCCCGCCGTTCCCTAGCTTGTCGTGCATTCTTTCCAAAAATCGGGACTTTTTAAAAATGACGCGGGACAAATTGTTAAAAATCGGGACTGTCCCGCCAAAAGCGGGATGTCTGATCACCCTAGTAAAGGGGGCAGGAGCAGAAACCTCTCCGACCCCAGTGTGTTTGGATTTCTAAAACTGCTGACCCCCTGCTGTGTCCCGGAGCAAAGTTGAGTTAGGCAGATGGGGGTAGGGGGCGATGGCTCAAGGGCCCACCAAGGCCCAGCCCTGCCCCGGCTGCCGGAAGGGACCAGTCCCCAGTGACATCACAATCTCGAGGCGTTGCCAAGGCACTGCAGGAGGCCAGCCTTCTTATTTCTCCCCACGGAGCTCTGGGATGTGGATGTGAGAAAGGGGAGCACGATGGCAACGAGGAGCAGCCGGAGTCCCATGCCCACGGGCACAGCTCCGGGTGGCTCCGGACAGGCAGGCACACTGCCAGCTCCTGATACTGGCATCGGGGACGCAGGTCCAGCCACTCAGCTGAAGATGCTGAAGCCCAAGAAGGTGCGCAAGATCAAGGCCCTCATCCTCGACCTGGGCTCGCAGTACTGTAAGTGCGGCTTTGCCGGAGAACCGAGGCCCACCTACTTCATCTCCTCCACGGTGGGCAAGAGCCACGCCCAGGTGGCCGACGGGGGCGACACCCGCAAGGAGACCTACGTGGGCCACCAGCTGCTGAGCATGCAGGCGCCAGTGCAGCTGGTGAACCCGCTCACCGACGGCGTCGTGGAGGACTGGGAGTGCGTGCAGGACATCTGCGAGTACGTCTTCCACACGGCCATGAAGATCCGCCCCGAGGAGCACGCCGTGCTGGTCTCCGACGCCCCGCTCAGCCCCAGCGGCAACCGGGAGAAGTTCGCCGAGCTCCTGTTCGAGACCCTGGGTGTCCCTGCCATGCACGTGGCCTGCCAGTCGCTGCTGTCCATGTACTCGTACGGCAAGACCTCGGGGCTGGTGGTGGAGAGCGGCCACCGCGTCTCGCACGTGGTGCCCATCTGCGAGGGCAACGTGCTGCCGGGCCTGCCCTGCCGCGCCCACTACGCGGGGAGCGACCTCACCCTCTACCTGCTGCAGCTGCTCAACGAGGCGGGCCAGACCTTCACGCACGAGCACCTGCACATCGTGGAGCACATCAAGAAGAGGTGCTGCTACGCCGCCTTGCTGCCGCACGAGGAGCTCCGCCGCGGCCCGCAGGCGCTGTGCGTGGACTACGAGCTGCCCGGCGGCCAGCGGCTCACCATCGGCCGGGAGCGCTTCCAGTGCGCCGAGCTGCTGTTCCAGCCCGCCCTGGCCGGCAGCTCCCAGCCCGGCCTGCCGGCGCTCACGGCCGCCTGCCTGGGCCGCTGCCGGGAGGCGGGCTTCCGGGAGCAGATGGCCGCCAACGTGCTGCTGTGCGGCGGCTGCACCATGCTGGACGGCTTCCCGCAGCGCTTCCAGCGGGAGCTGAACGGCCTCTGCCCCGGGACCAGCGTCACCGTGGCCGCCAGTCCCGAGAGGAAGAGCTCGGTGTGGACCGGCGGCTCCATCCTGGCCTCGCTGCAGGCCTTCCAGCCGCTGTGGGTCAGCAAGGAGGAGTTTGAGGAGCGGGGTGCGGAGGCCATCCATAGCAAGTGCTGAGCACCGGGGACCCCCCCCCGCCAGGCCAGTCCCTGTGGGCAGGGACCCTCAGGCCACTCTCTACCTTTACAGAGTTTACACATAAAATTTTCACACACCATGGCTCTGGGCTAGTCTGAATTTCTCGTTCCAGCCTGAGAGAAGATGGGGGTGCCATTGGGCTTCGAAGTATCAGCCCCTTTTGCTCTGCTGGGGCAGCAGCTATAGGTGTGCTGGGGGGCAGGGCCTCTACCCTCCCTGACCCCCCCCATCCCCCTCATCTCAGGGCCCAGACTGTGGCCTCCTGTTCCATGAGCTCCTCAGGGTTCAGCTCTTAGTTCAGCAGACACTCCCATTGCTTGCTCACTCATGGATGAAGGAGGAAGCAGGCTCACATTAGGGGACTAGCTGGGGCCACATTGGTAAGTGGGGTGGCGGGGAGCTCACAACCAGGTGTCTGAATTCCATCTCCTGGGTCTACCCGATGGTCACCTGCCCACAGCTTCGTCATTGCTTGATGGCCCGGGGCTCCCTCACTGACCTCTCCTCACTGCTGCCCACTTCCACCCCGGCCCAAATTGCAGCTGTCTTTGCAGCCACAAAGCAGAGCCTCTGAATCCGAAAGTCTGTTGGAGAAACCAGAAGGCCTGTTGGAAATCATGTGGTTCTTTCCCTCTTGTAGAGACGGGGAAACTGAGGACCAGGAAGGGAGGGGGCCACGTCAGTGATCCAGCACAGGTCTCCTAACCCAGGTCATGATTGTTTCCAGGTGGGCAAACATGGTTGTTTAGTTTGGGCTGCTAACAAAATACTACAGACCGGGTGGCTTACGGTAGACATCACAGAAATGCATTTCTTACAGTTCTAGAGGCGGGAAGTCCAAGATCAGGGGCCAACATGGCCACGTTCTGGTGAGGGCTCTCTTCTGGGTTGCAGACTGCCGACACCTTGCTGTGTGCTCACGTGGTGGAAGGGATGAGGGCTATCGCTGGGGCTGGTTTTATAAAGGCACTAATCCCATTCACAAGGGTGCTTCCCTCATGATCTAGTCACCCCTCAAAGGCCCCACTTCATACCGTTACCGTGGGCATTAGATTTTCTTTTCTTTTTAAAAATATTTTTATTATTTTTTAAAGATTTATTTTATTGTTTTTGACACAGACAGAGACCAAGAGAAGGGGGAGGGCCCAGAGCAGTCTCCATAGTTGCACATCATCAGTTCTCAACATGGTTTCGTTTCACACAGGTGGGTGGGGGCCATGCAGGGAGAGAACTGGGCATGCCTCCTCGAGCCAGGGGCCAAACTGGGGGGCGATAACCAAACTGGGGGCCTCCTGTGTTTGCATATGGGTCCACATGGGCTGGGGTCAGGATTCGATCCATGGTCCCCAAGGGCTGCAAAGCAAACACTTAACCCACTGAACCATCCCAGCTTCCCTGGGTGTTAGATTTTCAACATATGAATTTGGGCAGGGTGGGGGGCAAAGATTCTATGTAACAATAATTCTTTGTACAATAATTCTGTGTACAAACGTTCTATGTAACAATAATTCTTTTTTATTAAGATTTTTTTTTTTATTATTGTTTGAGAAAAGGTGAGAGAGAGAAGGGGGAGGGCCCAGAGCAGTTTCCATAGTTATACACCATTAGTTGTGACATGGTTTTGTTCCACACAGGTGGCTGAAGGGCCATGTGGGGTGGAAGCTGAACCAGGGGCCTCCCACATGGGAGGGGAGCACTTTCGCTGCTGAACCATTGGTAACTGGTGCTTACCAGTTATGCCACAGTTTAGCATAAGGGTTTGCACGAGCCAGGGCTCGGGCCAGAAATTAAACCCCAGTCCCGCTGAACTATCTAGGCCTCTCCTCTAGCAATAATTCTTAGTGGTTAGCAAACATTAAGTACTTACCAAGCATCTACTGTGGGCAAAGCCCCACGCTGGAGACTGAGAAATACCAGAATGTGGCCCTTCCCTCGGGATCACATCGATAGGGGGCAATTCAGTGAGTACCCACATTGGTGAGGTGACGAGGCTTGAGCTCAATGTTCCTGGGTGGGAAGGTGGAGGTGTTGTGCTGGAAAGCTGTAAAGGTAGGAGTGCTAGGTGTGGTTAGTGACTTTGGGGCGAATTTTAAAGCTTTTAAAATTTATTTTCCAATTATAGGTGAGACAATATTAGTTTCTGGTGTACAACATAGTGATTAAGCATTTCTCTGCCTTATAACATGCTCCCCCTGGTAAGTCTAGTACCCAATCTGGCATCATTCATAGTTATTACAATATTATTGACTATATTCTGAGAGAAGCTTTTGCGTCTTGTGAGATTTCAGCTGGTCTACTTAGAAGAGGGCGGTTCCTGCCTCTTTTACCACCCCCGCCTCCTGATGGCGCCTATGCCCAGGTGTCTGTGGGATCAGACATTGGTAAGCTGTGTAATCTGATGGGCTACCCAATGTCTCTGAGCCACCTCTTATCTTAGACAAAGAGTTCTGATTCGGGACACCTTATGAGGCTGCCTCTGTCCGTGCTGGGGGCTGCAGACGTAGGAACACACCAGACACACTCTTGATCACCTAATGCCTTGTGATCTAGTCCTTCCCCGTTGCCCAAAATTGGGCTTCTAGCTGGGAGCTGGAGTCCTCCTGGAGCTACCAGGGCCTTGGTGCTATGCAAGGAACTCGGGCTCCTTCCTACAGAGAGAGGCATTGCCGCTGGAGGCCTGCAGGCTGATGGGGCCAGCAGACACATTGTGTTTGGTCAGCCCAGCATATCAGTTTTTATCTTGAATGCAGATTTTTTCAGTGGGGCCTACATTCTTCAGGTGGCCAATGTTTCCATTATACCACCCTGATGTCTTCATACATACATATTGCTTCAGCATTTGTGCTTAATTGCCCAGCATTCAGCTCTGTTGCTTGCAATCCAAGAATCTTTGATTAGTACTAATCCAAAAAACATGACGAGGCACGGACAGGGAACCTGAGGGAGAGCCACATGTGAATCCTTCCAAATGCTGGTCTTGATCTCCAAAAACCATGTCTGTGTCTACCTTTCCAACCCCCGCATCTCCTCTCCCCCACTCCCTGCATCCTCAGCGATTTCTCCGGACTCCACAGTCACAGCTTCATTGCCCTGTATCACCTGGTCATCTCCAAAAGCATCCCTCATGTGGCGAGCCTGTAAAAACACTAGCCACTTAATTCTTGACATGAATTTAGTTAAGCCAGCTAGCTGCAGGTGCAACATTTAATTTTGGTGGAGAAGTCTGGGCCAGTGACTTCAACGTAACACGTGTGTCTTTATCTCCTTGCGCTCCTAAAACTGAAGTAAAGTGCTAGCAGAGGACTCCAGATGTAGAATCAATCCCACTGCCAATGAGGACCATGGTGAAGCTGACTCCAGAAGAAGGAAAGGAGTTGCAGGGTCAGAAGGCTACAGCTGGAAGTGTGCAGGGCTTGGGGCTGGGAAATGCCAATCAAGTGGAGAAGGAATAGGAATGAAAAATGGAGAGAAAAATGGGGGTGGGGGGAGGCGATGGTAACTAAGGGTCTATCTCAGCAGTCCTCCCACTCCCCATAACAGGTGGAGGGGTGAGCAGCATGACTGGCCTCCTCTGTCTATTCCTCATGCAACCCCCCCCCCCCCCAAAAAGGAAGACTCTCTGTGAAGGTGGTGCTTAGGGGAAGAGGAGGGGAGGAGCTATGAAGAGCAGGTGACAACCCTGCCTACATCCCCTGTCCCTCCCCACGTCAGACACACTCAGGCCCAGCTAAGATTCCCCAGGTGGAACCTACACGTGGTTGATGCCTCCATTTCCCCCTCATCCTTTCCCCACAACTCCCAGTTTCTGCATGGACATCAGGTATGGCCCAGGGCGGACTGTCCCTCTGGTGCCAAGGGCAGAGCCTATGACCTCAGCGAAGCCTGCCAGAGCAGCCCATCTGCTTGTCTGTGATGATTGGCTGTGGGTGAGCATGTGACCTCAGTGCGCGTGTGCAGGGCGAGTCCCAGGCCTTTTGCTTGGAAAGTTGACATGAGATTGGCGTGTGTGGCCTAGAACTGCTGCGGCAACATTTGTTACTGGGGAGGAAGTCTGCTGGGAGCTGACCCTCCAAGGAGTGCGCTGCTCAGAGAGATAGGGCCCTGATGACAGTGACCTGGGCATGGAACCACGACACCTACAGCGCCCTCCCGGAAGCCAGTGCGCTCACTGTCATCATTCAGGTAAGAAGAGTGTCCACCATTTACAGCTGGGACCATTCCAACTGCATCTTTCTCAACACTCATATTCTTCCAGAGCACTTTCCGTGGAGGAGGGACCAGGGTTGAAGTGGCCTCTTATAATTGAAATAGTAAGGCCAACCTTCATGTATTCCCCAACAAAAAAGCTACTAAACAGGAAGAATTTTTATCAAGGTATTAGAGGGTGTCAGATGACACTAACCCTGAAGAGCAGACACCTGATTAGTGTCTGGTGACCATTGTCTTACATTCTCTTGTTTAGGTATTTGCTTCCGAGGTTGGATTTGGGGCCAGGAACCTCGGTATCCGCGACTTCATTTTCTCCGCCCAGTGCACAGCATGGCCCAGGGTAGAGGCTTAGCACATGCCAACTGAAATGACTTACTCACAGCCCGTGAGGGGACGTTACAGTGTTTTCCACCATTTCACAGATGAGGACACTGAGGCTTGGAGAGCTTAAGAATTTTGTCCATGTTCACATGCTTGATAAATCAACCTTGTACTATCGAAGTTTTGTGATTCCAAAATGCCTTGTGGCCCTTGTTGCCAGTCTGTCTGCACGTTATCAATCTCTTTTACAAGAAAATAAAAAGACCATCCCTTTCATAAAAAACTGCTTTTAAGTCATGAACGAATATGACATAATTTCATAACCATCCCGAGGTATAAAAGAATGCCAGTCTTTTAGCAAAGGAGAGACTTATCTTGCCCGACATTTCCAGACACTAATAAGCAAGTGATAGAGTGACATCATGTGGTGAAATCCTACTGTTCAGACGTGGCAGGAGGCCTGTTACCCTTATAACTAACTGCCGGTCTGAGCAGTTTTCTTTATCTGAGACTGAGCCCTAGAATCTGCCAGTTTTCTGAGCCTTTAGCAATTCCAGAGGCCACCGCATTGCTTCTGAAAGAAGTTCTAGACTTTTTCGTTTCTGTATTTGCGTAAATATAAAAATAACAATGAGGAACCAAATGAGTCGTAGAAGCCATAGAATGATGCTTCATGAGTTCTGGGAAAGTTGGGCAAGAAAGTGGTGCTTTTAGGATGACCCTTAAGCAACGGTAGAGAGACTGAGAGTCACCTCCATGGTTTCAGGTAGGAAGTGTCCAGCAGAGAAAACTGTGAACCGGAAGGGGAGCAACAAGATCTCATATGACTCTGACTTCAGAACCACAACCTTGAGTAGCACTCCTCCCCTCTTTTTTAAAAATAGGGCCAAATAAATGGATATGGAGTTGAGATCTCCCAGGACCCCCTAGGTTTCCCCTCACTAAAACAAAGGCAGCTTAGTACATCTTCATAGCTCAAAGCAGCGTGATCTTTTTCCCTCAAGTGTTTATTACCAACTTTGCTCCAAGAGTTATTAATATCTCCATGTGGTGGGTTTAAGTAAATAATTTAGTTACAGCACAAATTATTAATGGTGTTCCTCTGTGAAGAACAGGAATGAGTCATCTCCAGAAATGGCCAAGACAGTATCTCTCACAATACTGGGGGGTATATGGGGGAGCGGGGACAGGGCAGACCTCACACATCAAAACCGTATCTTCAGAAGACAGGGGTGGGAAGAGCTTTGGCCTCAGCTTTTCCATCAGCATTAGGGATCCCAAGTGGCCCACTGTATCTCACCAGGAGGTCTGATGGCTTTGAAGAGACTTTCCCCAACCAAGGCCCAACTTATAATTGTAAATGGCAGAGGTTCAAAGCTGGACCAGGAACATGCCAAGCCTTCTTGTTGAAGACAAGGAAGGCCATGCAGAGAATAATAGTTTTCCAGCAAAATGTTCCTCTTCCTTGATAGGATTGTTATCTGGGCATTTAGCTGCCTAGGTTCACAGGGTACTTACCAGCCACTCTTGTATCTAAGTGTGGTGGTGGCCATGTGACTAAATTCAGGCCAGTGAGGTATGGGTGGAAGTGCTACATGCAATGCCTGGGTCATCTTCAATTTAAAAGGAGATATCCTAGGGCAGCTCTTGTCCCTTTCCCCTTCCCTTGAGCTGGAACATGAATGTCCCTGTGACCTAGCTTTGATCACACAGACAAGGATAATGCCCTTGGTGATGGCAAAGCAATAGAATAGAAGACACCTGGACTCCTGAATGGCTGTATGGACAAAGCCACTCACCAAGCTGGACCACAGGGCCATTAGTGACAGAAAAACAACGAACTCTCCATCTCCTTAAAACTACACACTATGTTTTTTGAGTCTTTTAGATCTAGAAGCTTACCCTGTACTCTGACTTACAATATGGAGAGCACATTAGGAAGTGGATGATATTTTGAACAAAACTGGAAGGACCCAGGGTCAGAGCAGGTGGAAGTCCTATTCTTTTGGAAAATTACTGGACTGGGCACCGAGTTTCCCTGTTGAGCTGTTCCGCATCCCTTTTCCTTTTCTGACAGTTTCCTAAGTGAGTAAATTAGCATCCTCATATAACCCTTATAAAAATCCTGCAAACAGGGTTTTCTCTCATATTGTAGACGAGAAAACTGAGACTTGGAATGAGGAGGTTCTTTGCCCAAGATCACACAGTGAATAGATGATGAGACTGATGAGGTCTCTGTGACTCCAGGGTCCAGGTTCTTTGCTCTGTGGCCTGCTGTCTCTCCCAATAAGCTATAACATGTTTCTGAAAATAGGTGCTCAGTATGCTTTGGTGAGTTTAAAGTCTGAAGGTCATTCATAGAAAGGGCTTGTTGGTTTTACATGGGTAGAGACTGGCAAGAGGTGTAATTTCAGGCTGTACCCAGTTTATAAACGCCCAGCAATCTGACAGTTCTCTTACATTCTTGTTGTTTAGAATGCACACCATGTTTTCCATGGGGTCAAAATGATTCACGGTGACACATGTCCAGGCCAGCTTCCAGACACCTCTATAACTCATAGCCTGAGGTCTGAGCAAGGGAAGAGAGTCATAGTAGAGATTATGACTGACCAGATGTCTCATGCCCATTCTGCCCTGTGCTTCTGAACTCGCCACCTCCCTTACATTTCAGCTAAATCCCTCAGCTCCTCAGCCTAGCTCTTCTCACCTAGGACTAAATAAAGAAAACAATGTGATAGATTTCAGTTCCACTAGCATGATTGTTAGCTAGGAAAATCTATGCCATTCAGTATGGTGGACTTAGAAAATTTTGCTTTTTGTGTAGTGCATTTTATTATAGTGTAGTTGTAGTCTACAAGCATACTGGGATCAGGCCAGGAAAATGGGTCATTTTATTGTCCACATTTAATTCTTGCAGAGATGAGTTTCATATGGAAAGGCATAACTAGTCTCTTAAAGGACAGTGAGGTAGGGGAACAATTTTCAAACAGTAATCAGATGCGTACTATCTACGTTACTTGTTAGAAGACTGGATTGCATTTATGGAGTTTGAAAAGCAAAGGAATGATCTATAAACACAAGAGCTGTTTTGTAAGTCAGTTTTGTACCATATCAGTCAGAAAAGAATCCATCCTGAATATTGCAAGCAGCAAGAGATTTTAACACATGAAATCTTACCAAATTTTGCTTCCCAAAATAGTGTTGGGGGTTAGAGACGTTTGCTCTGTGTTCTGGGCTTCCAGGTGTGAACAGCACTATAGAAATGACCCACTAGGAAAGCTACCGCCTCTTAGGCCACTTGAAAATGATTGAGTTCAAGAACCCATCACTGTAGCTTTGACCTGGGATAAGTGGAAATCACAAAGCTGTTGCTCCTGCTGTCGAGGCCAGTGTCACAGCTGCCTTTCACACCTAGGAAACTGAACAGACACTGGTGTGCTGCTGCAGAAAAACCTGGCATCCACATAATTTTACTTTACAAAACTCATACAAGCTAATCTAAAGGATAAACAAAATTTGCATCCAGAACATGCAAAGGAATGTGGGAAATGTAGTTTTAGCTTTCTAACCTCTGCCATGCAGGCAGGCACGTCAAGACCTACACTGTGCAATGAACATTTCTGTGATGGGGAAATGTTCTCTGTCTGCACTGTTCAGTACAGTAGCCTCCAGCCAGATGTGGCAACTGGACACCTGAAATGTGGCTAGTGCAATTGAGGAATTAAATTTTATTTAATTTTAATTAATTAGTTAAATTTAATTTTGAATAGTCATAGCTAACTAGTAGTTACTGTATTGATTAGTGCAATTCTAGAAGGAGGGTGAGAGTGGAATGAAGGTTGAATGAGCTAATCTGTAGTATCCATAATATTGATTATAATTCTTGGGAATCATTTACGATACCCTCATGGCTTCTATTTTTATACCTGTAAAATGAAGATAACTACTTCAAAGAGTAATGTTACAGTAAAGTAGCTGGGGAACAGCTTATGGCTAGCAATAAATTCAGGACCATGAATACCAGGGGCTGGTTGGATAAAGGCATTTGAAACAAGGGTCTGGCACAGCACATGTGACCACTCAAGGACTTTACAAATTGTACCTTTCCCAGGAGAAAGCTGTTGCTGATATGCGCTTGGCTGAACTTGGTTTCTCCAGTCTAGATCTCTCTCCTAAACTCACTATCCACATATCTACCTACTGAATTGCTTCATCTGGATGCCCAGTAGTCACCCAAATGCAACACATCCATCCAGCCATCCAGCCATCCAGCCATCCAGCCATCCATCCATCCATTTATCCATCCATCCACCCATCCATCCATCCATCCACCCATCCATTCATGTATACACAAACATTTATTATATGCTACCATGTTCAATGAGAATGAGTTGGCACTTGGGTGTAGTGCTGAACAAAATAGGCATCTCTGTCTTAGAGCTTAGAGCTTAAAAGGAAAATTAGAGAAGTAACAGACAGTGGCGTAAATGGAAATACAGGGAGCAATGGAGTACCTAAGAGGAGCACCAGCCTACACCTAGCGGGCCCGTGCTATGCCAGAGAAGGCTTCCTGGAGGAGCAGAAGAGTTGGATCTAGTCAAAACAGAGGGCCAGAGGCAAGAAAGAATGCAACACATTCTAGGAACACAGATGATCAATATGATTAGAATATGGGAGGGGTGGTGTAAGAAGGGGTAGGAGAGGTAGGTAGATAGGTAGAGACAGGAGATGCAGGATCTTCAAAGCCAAGCTAATTGGACTTTATCCTAAATGTACAGAAAAACCACAGAAAGAGTTTAAGTAAGATATTTTTTTGGGGGGGTGGTGGTGTGGTGGGGGGAACCTGCTATGAACTGAATCGTGCCCCTCCCTCCTTCATATGTTGAAGCTCTAACCCCCAATTTGGAGATGAAGACCTTAGGAGGTATTAGGTTTGACGAGGTCATAAAAGTGGGGTCCTTAGGATGTGATTCGTGCCCCTGTGATAAGAGACACCAGGGAACTTTCTTTCTGTGCCATGTGAGGACACAGTGACAGTATGGCCTTCTGCCAGATAGGAAGAGAGTCCTGACTGTGCTGGCACCTCAAACTTCTACTTTTAGCCTCCAGAACTCTGAGAAATAATTTGCTGTTGTTTAAGCTGCCCAGCTTATGGTATTTTGTTACAGTGGCCCAAACTAACTAATACAAGCCCTCTGGTTCAATGTGAATGAATTCTAAGAAAACAAGTCTAGAGGCACGGAGTCTGTGGGAAGCAGGGGGTTGTTGATATAATTCATATAAGAGAGGACTGCCTGCATGAGGGTAGTTGCAACAAGAGTACAAGCTATAGGGATAAATACAGATTTCTGACTTGGGCAATAGGTGAATATTGGTGCTAAGGTAGGGAACACTAGAAGAAAAGTTGGTTTGGGGATGGAAAATAAGTTTAATTTTGGATATGATGGTAATGTATTAAATTTGTTCATCCTTTACTGCACAGTGTTTAATAACATAACTTCACTTGATCAACAAGTTTTTCTAGTGGTCTTTTTTTTAAGATGTATTTTTATTGCTTTTGATAGAGAGAAACAGAGACAGGGAGAAGGGGGAGGGCCCAAAGCAGTATCCATAGTTGCACATCATTAGTTTTTGAGTTTCATTCCATAGGTGGGGGCAAGGTCGTGCAGGGCAGGAACCAGGCTGGGGTCTTGCCCCAGTGAGAACCAAATTGGGAGCACACCCCAGTTCAGCATCTGGGTTTGCACGGGCCAGGGCCGGGACTTGATCCTCAGACCCTGGGGCTGCAAAGACAAGTGCTCAACCTGCTGAGCTATCCCGGCATCCCCTCTAGTGGTCTTTTTAGGAGATGATTAATAACATCTATTTTTTTTTTTAAGATTTGTTTTATTGTTTTGAGATAAGGTGAGAGAGAGGAGAGAGAGAGGGCGAGAGAGAGACAGAAGTGGGGAGGTCCCAGAGCAGTCTCCATAGTTGTACATCACTAATTGTGACATAGTTTCATTCCATACAGGTGGATATGGGGCCGCACAGGGTAGGAATTGAACCAGGGGCCTCCTGCTTGGGAAGCAAGCACCTTTGCTGCTGAGCCATCCCAGTGGTTACCAGTTACATCACAGTTCAGCATATGGGTTTGCATGGTCCAGGGCCCGGCATTGAACCCTGGACCTCATGACTACAAGGTAAGTGCTCAACCACTGAGTTAATCTGGCATCTCCCCTTTTTTTAATTGTTAAATTTATCGGGGTGACCTTGGTTTGTAAAAATTACATAGGTTCCAGGTATGCAATTCTACAAAATATCGTCTATGTGTTCCATTGTGTGCCCAGAGTCAGTTCTCTTTCCATCACCATCTAGTCAACATTCTTGATTTTAACTTACTTCTCCTATCTTCTGCAGCCACTTGGACAAGCTCCCTATCACAGGCAGTTCATGGCAGCCATCTTGTCAAGATCCCTGCTATGCGATGTGCGACATAGTGGCCGAAGATGACATCCTGATGTTTGGGGGGCATCTGGAAGATGCTGCTGCCTCAGAGTCCCTTGGCTCCCAACGTTCCTCTGAGGGACCAGCTCAGTCTCTACCGTTGACCTCTCACTGGTCCCCATAAAGCCCATAACTAGCCCCTCTCTCTCAGCCCCTGTATCTCTGGTTTCCACCTCCTCACCGGATTCTACAGAGGCCCGAGTTCTAGACTGTCTGTGGTCTCTATAACACTGGCTTCCATCTTCCCTCTGTGGTTTTCCTCTTTGCCTGAGTACCCCTTAGGCTCCGACTTCTCTTATTGAACTCTTACTGTCCCCCTACCTCTGTGTTCTGTTTCCTCAAAGCACCTTCTGGTCACCCCTTTCATTTCACCCTGTCCACTGGCTTTCCTTTTGTGAAAATTTGGTTGGAAAAGCTAAAGTTCACATAAGATTTCTGAGCATTGTTTTGCGTAGGACCCAAACCTTCTTTTCTGTGTATGACATGAGAAGGGGTTTTTGCATTCTAATCATCTGGTCTATTGTACTATCTTGCATCCCTACAACACTTCTTGGTTGAGTCTTATCACCTAGGCAATCAGCTAATTAATTCCATGAAACTGATAGTAAAGGAAGTTGGGTGACACCCAAAGGAACGTAAGTACAAACCCAACAGACAGTGTAATTGCAGGCTGTAGCCAAACCATGAGCAAATTGCAGCCTGGCATTAAACTCATATGAAAGAGTGACTCAATTTAAATATGAGGGATAACAACTTTAGAGGGATCATAGGTAATGGTGAGGAAATGTCAGTTTGAACCTTGACTTTGCAGAGAGTAAAGAACAGAGAGCAAAGTCCCATGCAGATTAAAGCCCGGCTATCTGGCTCTGGTGGTCTTGCCTGGTGGACCCTGGGGGAAGGTGACACTTCTTGCAGTCACCAGCTTGGTCCTGAGGGTCTTGTGGGGAAGGTCCCACTTCCTACAGTCACCTGTTTTGGAATGATTTCTCAGGATCCTTTGTTTGAGATCTCAGGAGAGCCTCGCAGTGGTTATGTCTCTTGACTCAGGAGGTCCGGGTTTACTATTATGTTAGTTGTCCGCAGTACCTGGAGGAGGTCCACAGTCTTTCTCTGATGTCTGATCTAGTAACTTGGAAAAAATAAGGAAACTTTGTGTTATCATTCCAGAGACTGACAGAAGGACGAAGAGGTACCAGAACATTTCAGCGATTCAAAAGAAGATTCTGTTATCTAGGTACAAAATGGTCATTTTATGGAAGGAAAACCCTAATTTGACTTTTCTGTGTATCATCTATATTCCAATTAGCAGTAAAAGATTTGTAAGTCTTTTCGTGTGAATAAATACATTAACATGAAATATACCCTTGAACTTGTTTTTGTTTTTTTATAGAACTTAATTAAGTTTAATATACTTATATATGTATTTGTAGACTACGTAAAAACATATTGCATATATAATAAATTTTAGTTTTAAGATATAATTTATCTTAGCATATTTAAACAAATGTATATACATTGAATTATTTAATAAATGAAAAATTTTTTAACAGGCAAGCTATATTCATTAATTTATATACACATCCACATTTTTCTGGAATTATTATATTATGTATAGTCTTAATCATATTTATTATTTATATTTAGCCAAGGTCACCAATTTTTGTTTTTGCCAGACACAGGGAAAACTAAATGGCCCAAAACTAAGACTTTCCTAACTATATTTTAATACTATGTATTTTAGATTACCTTTTATCTTTTTAGGAAGCAGAATAAACACAGCATCCAAAGGCATTTATATGTTCTACTAATTTATAGTCCTTGTATAATGTATATGAAAAAGAATATATCATATTTATATGTCTATACATAATTTTTTTTAGCTTAGAAACTCTTCAGGTATCCAATAATATATATCTATCAAGTAACTCAACATTTTCTAAAGTCCTAGCATTTCAATTATGTATTTGGAAATGACAGTTTTTGCTAAAGCATAATTAAGTCCGCATGATTTGTAGTACAGTGATCCCTCGTTTTTCGCGGTTAATGGGGACCAGAACCTTCCGCAAAAGCTGAAAAACCGCGAAGTAGGATTTGCCCCTAGGAATGTTCGTGTATGCGGGTACACGAATGTTTTACATATGTAAACAGTATTCATACTTTACTCATTTAAGACAAAAATGACAACAGTATATGCATTTACTTAAACGTGTCAGT
>PVKE010011460.1:23378-35081 GCA_004027555.1 Craseonycteris thonglongyai | reverse complement strand
TTTTTTCTTTAACCTCCCCCTTCTTCTCCTGCTGGGCCCACATTCCTAGGTCTTTGTCTCTGCCTGGTATTTTAGAAATTTTGGGAGAGGAAGGCAGTGGGTGGGGCGTCCTGGAAGCTGGGGGCAGGGAAGAGGGTGGTCACTTGCAAGGTCAGAGGTCGGGCCTGCTTCATTTAGCTTGGGCAGCCAGATTGTCGCCATGAGGGGGGAGGGGTAGAGGAGAGGACGGTTGGGGGCGTGTCTCTACATCTGCCTGGGAAGCCCCAAACAGGCAGCCCCAGGCCCTGGAATTCCTGCCACCAGAGGACTTGCCGCCCCTACCCCTTTCTTGGAGCCATAGTTCATGGCCTCTGCTACATTTCTGGCCTTGGACCCTCTGTGCAGCTCTTTGGAAGATGTGGGTTCCAGTTTATTCTCTTAAAATATCTTGCAGCTGGTTCAGAGAGAATTGCCCCCATGCACATCCTTACCTTAGGAGTTTTCACAAGCTCTAAAATCCTGGGGTGTTGACACAGAGCTTCTAAATAGAGTCTGCATGGTTACCAACCAGTGTCACCCCAATCGATTTAACAATAAAGAAAATAGTGTGAAATCTTTCCCAAAGTTTTACTCCCAACTTTTAGCAAGAAAGTTTTTAAAATTGATTATATAAAATTGATTATATTTTCAGTATTTGGACAATGTATTCTCTTTCTCTCTCTCTTTTTTTAAGCAAGGGCTTATTTTACAAGCCCAGTGAGGTTATGCATTTACTCACCTTTAGCTTTTTATTATCAACTAGCTGGCTGCTCCCCACCCCCATCCCAGTGCCACCTCTGGTCCCAACAGGACAGCCAGCTTGCAACTGCAGAAACACTTGGCCCTTGGAAAGTCACAGAATGGTCTTGGGCACTGAAAGCGGCAGCATTCCCATGTGACATGATACCAGGTGGTATTGCCCCCAGACGCCCATTTTGCCATGTTAGAGATCTGTAGACTCAAAGCTGCACATGTGAGGGACCTGGTGTATGGGGCTTTCAGCTTTCTGTCCAGGATTGCTTTTTCTGATCATTTTGTCTGCAGAAGTCTTTAACACTTACATTTTTGTAGGATCTCATATGCATACATCATCCAGGCTTCGGATTTTAACAAACCTAAAACCCAGAAAAGTCACCTCAGTTCCTTGACGGTGGCACAGTGACAAAGGGAGCCTGGCTTCCTGCCTCAGCCCAGAATTCTTTCAAAGCCTTTGGGTTTCTGATATCATGTCCTCCCCAGAGATAGGGTGCTTGGGATTTTAGGTGTGGAAGGGGGTCTGGATCTGCGGGCCTACCTCGTCAGGCCCGGTGTATTTTACATATGAGACTGAAGCCCAGACAGGTAGGTGACTGGATAAGGTAGTCCCATGACCAGGTGGTCTCAGGCTCAGTTGAATAGCCTAAGGTTCTTTGCCGATCACGGCCTGTGCAGGTGAGAGCTGTTACATTTGCTTGAGCCCTCAGACAGAAAGAAAGCACGGGGGACCTCAGAAGCATACACAGCTGTCCCCGGAACAGGTAAATCCTGAGAAGAAGTAAAGAGAAGATTTCTTAGCTGTTTGGCAGGAAGGGTAGGACAGAAGGTTCAGAAGCACGTTTCATTCAAATTAAAAGCAACCTTCTGATCCGAAGTTTTTCACGCTAGCATAGGAGTGATCCCTTTATTCCATGACAAATGGAGGGCGCACAGGGAGGGAATGTGGCTGAGTTGTTGAAACTGGTGCCAATGGCTTTAGGTCACTTGCATAAAAAAAATGACTGTCCAGGAATTCCCCCCAAATTTATCCAGCTTTGCATCCTTTGGTTAGTATTTAGGTTGGCTTGAGAATTTTAGATTTATCAGATTAAAAAGATTAGCTCTCCTCTAAGTGGTGGGCCTCCTTTAAAATTTATTGGTCTTAAAAGCAAATTGCCATCACTTTCAGTCTACAGTGGGTGCTGGAACAGTAGGAACATAACACCCTAAGTCTTTCCTATTTCTGAATCCAGAAGTTCTTAGAGAAGCGGCCTGACCCATGCGGGATTACACACCACCAGATGAACTCGATTAACCTTAAGTGGAGCAGGCCTGTGAGCCATTTGGAAGATCCTTCCTAGTGGCTGTGCTTGGATGTGCTCCATGCTAAGAGTTTGGCTGGTTAATAAATAACCAGATGGAGAGGAGGAGCATTCCCACTCCTTCCCAGGGCTCTTTTTCTGTGACATTGTCAGCTTCATAGGAACTTTCTGGCCCTCGGGGCTACCACCAGCCCTCCCTCCTTGTCTGGCTCCCTATATCTATCTGCATGCCCACCAGGATGAGCTGAATTTCACATCGTGGACCCCCAGGATACCTAGCAAGGTGTGCTGTGTGCTCTGCATGAGGTGGCCAGTACCAGGCCTGTGTTGGAAAGCAGCTCTTCAGAAGGCTTGGGTTGACCTCCCTGTGCTGCTTTTGCTAGCTGTGTGGACTTAAGCCCAACACGACCTCTGGTCTCATCTGGGGGTTAAGTGCCGTGCATATGTGAGAGAAACTCTTGGACACCACTTCCCTGCCTCCTGTTGCATGTTGGCTGGCTGGTCCTCATACCCAGGTGCACCAGAGGCCAATTAAAGCTCTGCTCTTGAAAGCAATCCAGCAAGCATTTACAGAGAATGCTGCTAAGTACCCTGCTCTGTGGAGGGATACAAGGAGACTGGCCCAGTTTCTGTGCCAAGGAGCTGTCTCTCTTGAGAGCTCCTCATTTATCAACAGGTGGAGGTTGTGCCAACCCCTCTCTCTCTCCCTCATGGTATGCTGGGCCCCAGGGAAATACAGAACATCACATAAAGTAGTTCTGTCGGCACAGGCTGCCTCCCAGGGTCAACTCCTTGGAACAGCTTGGCAGGAAGAAGAAAGACAAGAAGCTGGCTGACCTTACCACTAGCGTTTTGCCTTCGTTCCAGAAACTTAAGCCTGGAGCTTGCTTGAGTGCCTGGGAGAACCCTGGCTTGCATGTTGCGCTAATCTCCTTGATGGGGAGGGTGGAAACAAGCTGTGGTGTGAGGGTGATTAATACTGGCTCCTAACCTTGTTTCACATACTCAGGCCCGGGGTGGCAGGGGGAAACTTTTCTGGTATATTCCTTCTCATTTGGGCCACCAATCTTGGTTCAGGAAAATGTAATCTTAGAATTTTGGGGGGTAATTAATCTAAGATACAGGGAAATCTCTAATGCCTTTGAAGTGTTCTGAATGAAACTAGAGTGGACTGAGGGAATTGGTTGTTTTTTTTCTCTTTGATTTGGGGCAGAGGAGGTGGGAAAGGGGAGTTCACAGTTGAGTACACGGCTCTCTCTCTGGGGTGGTTGGAAGTTTGGGATCCAGGGCCACCCCCTGTTGCTAACCTCCTTGCCTCCAGTCTATGGTTTCATTAATGTCTGTGCCCGCCCACTCTGTCCTGCAGGTGCTGCATCTGTACTGTGACACCTGCTCGGTGCCCATTTGCCGTGAGTGTACAGTGGGCCGGCATGGGGGCCACAGTTTCATCTACCTCCAGGAGGCGTTGCAGGACTCACGGGCACTCACCATCCAGCTGTTGGCCGATGCCCAGCAGGGCCGCCAGGCAATCCAGGTCAGTCCTTCCCCACCCTTCACCTGTTTTCCTGCTTCTCTCTGACACATCCACCCTTTCCCATCCCCTTTCAGATGGTATGTGTAGATTGTTGGGCAGACACCAGTGTGCAAGGGCCAAGTGAGTTCATGTGATGTCCATGCAGCAGCAGTTCCTTCCAGGTAGGATGGATGGAGAGACCTCCTCACAGTCTTGTGACACAAAGGATGTGGCTGAAGTCACCAGCCAGTCCAGGCTTGTTCCAGACACCTAGACTGGGCCCCCATTGCATCATCTCCTGTTTCCCGTCCAGTGCAGCCCTCTCTCCAAATCCAAGTGGACAGTAGTGTTCTTCGGTCAGGACTGCAGACAGACAGGGAGCTTAATGCTTTTCAGACAGAGAGAGACCTTTGCTGCTATTCAGATTTATTTATTTATAGGTGAGAAATAAGTGAACGTTGGAAATCTTATATAACGTTCAGGGTCTCAGACTCTTTCCTAGATGATGAAGTCACATCCTGATAATTAAGATCCTTATTTCTGTTGAAGCCTCATCCCTTTGGGGTAGCGAAGGAACACATGTAAATTCAGGGCATGGCAAAATTCTCATACATATAGTCAGGCACTACTGTGTGCCTGATTTGACTGAATCTTCTGGCCTGATCCAGGTGACAAAGTTTTAGGCTAACAAAAAAGTCATGAGGTTTGTCTTGTCTTGTAAGGAAAGCTTAAAAGTCAAGAAACATTGCTAATACTTGAGCAGAAATTAAAGAGGAAAAATATGTAACTTCTAGAGTATCTGAATAAGTGAATTATTTTTTTAAATGATGTTTTTTGGAAATGATAAAAGAACTGACCATGTGCTCTATGGAAAGGGGTAGAAGGAAGGCTTAGATTTTAATAAAGTTTCTGAGCAGCTGCAACATTCCTATGGGTGATATAAAGTAATCTTTTTTTTTTAAAATATATATTTATTTATTTATTTATTTTTGACAGAGAGAGAGAGATACAGAGAGACAGAGACAGAGAGAGAACTGAACTGGGGGAGCTCCCAGTTCAGCATATGGTTCCGCACGGGCCGGGGCTGGGATTCGATCCCCAGTCCCCGGCACTGCAAAGTGAGCGCTTAACCCACTAAGCCATCCCGGCTTTCCCTGAAGTAATCTTCTGATTAGTCAGATTGTCTGATACTCAAGTCATAAGGTTGGAGGTTTGAGAGTCTGTATTCTGTTGCCTTCTTGTATTCTTATGCCTTCAGAGTGTCTCTGGGTGGCTATTAAATCTTCTTTGCCAGCATCGTTCTATTTAAATCTGTGTCCCCATAGATGAAGTGGTTTGTGATTTTTTTTTAAAGTTTATTTTATTGTTTTTGACAGAACAGCAAGAAGGGGGAGGGCCCAGAGCAGTCTCCATAGTTGTACATCATATCATCGGTTTTCGACACCGTTTCCTTTCATACAGGTGGGCGGAGGCCGTGCAGGGTGGGAACTGTGTCAGGGGCCTCCCCCATGGGATGCATGCCCCCTCGAGCCCCAGGGGCTGGGCGTAGAAGGGTGAGAACCAAACTGGGGGGCCTCCTGCAAGGGAAGCACACCTCAGTTCAGCATATGGGTCTGCACAGGCCGGGGCTGGAGCCAGGATTCCTTGTTCCCCAGGGCTGCAAAATGAGCGCTTAACTGGCTGAGCCATCCTGGTTTCCCCATGATTTCTATTTTTATGCCATGACAGTTAGGACTTTGTCAGATGCCTACACTGCTGATGTCTGGGTCCTGCCCCCTAGTAGCCCCTTTCTGTCGTCAGAGATTGAGAATACTCAGGGGTCCTCAAAACATGATGAGAGAATTGCTGTACCTTTTGTGCTTTGATGGCACCAGTTACTCTGGGGAGAAAAATGAGTTGTCATGATCTGCTAGAGGCTTAAGGAGAGAGGTGTGGTTAAAATGATTAAATCTCAGGGAAGTGGTAATTTGAGCTTTTTGTGGAGAGGGCAGAGAAGTAGAAAGGCAGAAGATTTTGCCTGTCACACCCAACTTTCCAAAGCAACCACAGTCGCTGTGAGCTGAGTGTCTGCTGTGTCAGTAGCGAAGAGAACGTAGGAGTGAAATTCAAGCATTAGTTGGTACTACTGTGCCTTGATGCAAGTGTAAATAAACGCTGCAGCATGAGGCACTTAGGGGGGAGAAGCCAGAGGAAAGGTGGCTCTTTTAGGGTAAATGGGGATGCTTGTATGGCCATGCCCAGGTGTACTTCCTGAACATCACCTGCATAGATTATGAATAGACTCCCTTGAAAGTTATTGTATAACCACAGGTATGGGTGTGGCATGCCCTTTCATGGCTCTTGGTAGTAATTTTTTAAAGATTTTTTAAATTTTATTGTTTGTTTTTTTGACAGAGAGAGATACAGAGACAGAGAGAAGAGGAGGGCCCAGAACAGTCTCCATAGTTGCACATCATTGGTTTTCCACATAGTTTCATTCCACAGGTGGGAGTGGGGCTGCAGAGGGCAGGAACTGGGCCGGGGTCTCACCCCGGTGAGAACTGAACTGGGGGCACTCCCCAGTTCAGCATATGGGTCCACATGGGCTGGGACCGGGATTCGATCCTCAGTTTCCGGGGCTGCAAAGTGAGCGTTTAACCCACTGAGCAATCCCGGCTTCCCGTTAGTAATTTTTTAAAACCTACATTTAGTCAGTGGTCTGAGGATTGGGGCATGTTCGGACAGCATTTTGTCTGAAAGTTCTATCAGGTGTTTCGGCCATTCCTAGAAACTACGTATCTGGAGGCCCTCTGTGAAAGTAGTGTGTCAGAGTTCATACCTGTTAAGAAAGAAGTCCCTGGGTGTTGGTAAAAAACATAGCTCCTCTTTCCCACTGAGTTAATTCTGTGGTGTCGCCACACATCTTTGGGGACAGGGAGGCAAAGATTGAGGATAGCTTAGCTTTCCTCAAAAACCATTTGCCAAAAAGCAAATTTGTTCCAACTTAAGCCACCAAAATAAGCTCTGTCCCCCAAGTCAGTGGACTAGTGTGATCCGGTTTTCATTTTGAGCAAGTGTTTTGTACATGGGTTCCTGGTAGTGTCAGGGCAATCAGTTATGTGTCAAAGAAACTGAGTGGGAATGGGGAGGAGTGTGCACGTGTCTAGAAGGTACATTTAACTGAGCTTCTGCTGTGTCAGGTGAAAGCACTGTTCTGAGAGCGTCACATGGAGTCCCTGTCTAATTCCAAAGGCATTTAGAAAGTGTACCTGGAAGAGATTGGGAAAAGCTGCTACTGTTACAACACAGGGCTTGCTTTTGCTTATTTATATACAGAGCTTTTTAGATTTGTGTGAATATACAGTTCTTTGTTAGAATGGATAGAAGGACAGTCACTGAGATTTCGATCTCCACGGGCTAAAGGAGTGAGGATGAAATTCCATGAAATAATGGATTTGGGTGCATATGCTTTGGACACTTCATTGCTTTATGCAGTTGGTCAAAATGTTAAGTAAATGGCCCAATCACATAATTTTTTACATTCATTTAATAGTGTTTATAATAAAGATAATAAATATGAAGACTGTTTTCTGTTTCTAATGTGAAAATTGGAGAAGGCAGGAGTACAGTCAATTAACATACAATTTTGAGAGTGGTAAGTTTCTTGAAAATACACATATAAACATCCGCTTTAAAGAAAATCATATAACTTGCTTAAACCAAAATACAGAATGATTCTGCTCACAGGGTAAGAAGAGATCCTGATTTCTTTTACAGGGAATATTTACATACGTTTTATTTGGAAGTCGTTGGACTAAAAGCAAACATTTGCTCTTAATACTATTAATGTATTAAGCATGACATTCAAGACCTTTAAAATTCTTAAAAATTGGGGAAGCCTGGATGGCTCAGTGGGTTAAGCGCTCGCTTTGCAGCCCCAGGGACTGAGGATCGAATCCTGACCCGAGCAGAACCATATGTTGAACTGAGGTGTGCTTCCCATGCAGGAGGCCCCCAGTTTGATTCTTGCCCCCCAGTTCGGTCCGTGGCTTGAGGGGGGTGTGTCCCCCATGCAGGAGTCCCCCAGCCCAGTTCCTGCCCTGTGTGACCCCCACCCACCTGTGTGGAACAAAACCATGTCAAAAACTGATTATATACAACTATGGAGACTGCTCTGGGCCTTCCCCCTTCTCTCTGTCTCTGCCCCTCTCTGTCTCTGTCAAAAACAATAAAATAAGTCTTTAAAAAAATTCTTAAAAATTGTATTGGCAAATTGGCAGAGCTAAGAAACAGGTATTGTAAAAATAGGCTTTATTTTATTATTAGCAAGAGAGTTAAGAATATATTAACCAATTATAAGAGGTGATGGAGGGAGAAGGAACAGATATAAATCTATCATAGCAAATACCAAGATATCAAAACCTAGCTAGATTAAAGGGGTTACATGGAGAAGATGGGGGAAAGGATTAATAAAGGTTATATTAAGTACTTGAAGGCATGAAAGCACTCTGTGATTAGAAGTGATATAGGAGGGGAAGCCGGGATGGTTCAGTGGGTTAAGCACTCACTTTGCAGCGCCGGGGACCAGGATTGAATCCCTTCCCCGGCCGTGCCGACCCATATGCTGAACTGGGGAGTTCCCCCAGTTCAGTTCTCTCTCTGTATCTGTCTGTCTGTCTGTCTCTCTCTCTCTCTCTGTCAAAAACAATTAAAAAAATAATAAATAAAAAATAGAAGTGATACAGGAAAACAAACTAGAAAATACGGCAATTACTCTATGAAAAGATCAAAAGTAGGTAAAACACCCAGTCATTAATAAAGGAGTGAAAGCTAAAATCTAGCTATTTAATATATTCAGCCTGAGCTGTTCTACCCAATTAAAATGAAACCAGAATACTCTGGGTAAATAATTGAGTATGTACAACAAGCTTACTTTCTGTGGTGGGATAACATACTTTGAAACAGATCCCAGAGCTTTGAACTCATTTCTCCTTTGGGAATTTCCTCTAGGGCAGTGACCTGCATGGTGCAGGTATTTGTTAAACCATTATGAATCATCAACAATAGGAGTAAGGACTTTTTTATTATTATTATTATTGTTTGGGACAGAGAGAGAGATACAGAGACAGAGAGAGAACTGAACTGGGGGCACTCCCCAGTTCAGCACATGGGTCCGCACGGCCCGGGCCGGGATTCAATTGGGTCCCTGGCGCTGCAAAGTGAGCGCTTAACCCACTGAGCTGTCCCGGCTTCCCCAGGAGTAAGGACTTTTTAGCCATTTATTTATAAAGAGTTTATGATCACATTAAAAAATACAGTAGTTAAGATAAAATGAGCGAACTTTTAGCATAGGAATTAGGAGAACTGAGCTTAATGACTAAAGAATTGTTTTGTTTGTTTGTTTGTTTATATATATATATTTTAATTGTTTTTGACAGAGAGAGATAGACAAGAGACAGAGAGAGAACTGAACTGGGGGAACTCCCCAGTTCAGTATATGGATCCGCATGGGCTGGGTCCGGGATCCTCGGCGCTGCAAAGTGAGCGCTTAACCCACGGAGCCATCCCGGCCTCCCCTGTTTGTTTTTTAAAGATTTATTGTTTGAGAGAAAGTGGGGGGTGGGGGGAGGGGGGAGTGGGGCCCAGAGCAGTCTCCATAGTTGTACATTATTAGTTGTGACACGATTTCATTCCACACAGGTGGATGTGGGGCCTATTGGGGGCAGGAATCGAACTGGAGCCCTCCCCCATGGCAGGGCAAGAACTTTTGTAGCCATCCCAGTGGTTACCAGTTATGCTGCAGTTCAGCCAATGGGTTTGCATGGGCCAGAGCTAGGATTTGATTCCTGGACCTCATGGTTGCAAGACAAGTGTTCCACCTGCTGAGGTATCCTGGCATCCCCAAACATAATTATTTTAAATTGTATAAATGAAATTATAAGTTAATCGAGACTTCCTGGACTACTTTGGTCCCCTGTATTCTGTTTTCTTTGATCACCTTAATGTAGACTAAGTAGCCTGCAGACATTTCTTTCTGCTTGCTATGACAGAAAGTTACTACAAGGAATGCTGAGAGTGGCTGCTATCATGTGAACGGCTATAAATTATCCCAGAAAGTAGATGAAGGACACTTTTTAAAACTTAAGATATGGAAAAGGAAGGATAAAATTTATTTTGCCCAAGATCCCAGATCTCATTAACCATAGGCCTTCCTTTTCATCAGTAAGAACCCGCAGACCTTTAGCGAGCTTCTGCTCCATTCTAGACACTGAAATATAGGCACTTTCTGCACATATGGTTCCTGTATGGCGTGGGCATCATTCTTTCCATTTTGCACTGAGAACATCTTGCTTGAAAGAAGTTACCCTTGTTACCTGCCAGAGGGCACACTCACAGTGAATAGAGAAGGTGCTGCAGTTTGAATCCCAAGCTGATGGAGGCTTATCATTTTGGAGGCAGGTATTCTCTCTCTTGCCCCCCATCCCTCCCATCCTTGTGCGTATGCACACACAAACATCCCAGCCCCAAATGTGAGGAAAAATCATGATTGAAGAATTTCAGTATACCATGATGTCATTAAAAATGTTCCCATGCTGTCTTCATTAGGATTCATGGTTGCAGTTAACTAAAAGGGAATGAATAGTCTCAGGTGATCAGATAGAATATGGATTGATCAGGCTTCAGGTATATCCAGGAACGTTGACCTTGGTGCTAGCACTCAATGAGTTAGCTCTGCCCTCCATGGTTGCCTCATTCTTGCTCCTGGACCTGGGTTTGTCCATGCACTTAGAGAGAGAAAGGTGGGCTTAAGTGGACCTGTCTTCAATCCTGCCCTGTTCCAGTAAGCCATCCTTAGGGAAAGAGTGGGTTTCTTACCCACCCTTTCCGTTTTGGGGTAGGAACATCTACGATGTGAAATCCCAGGGAAGGGCCTTTGATTGGCCTGGCTTTCTTTATTCTTCCTCTGCACAGTGGCTGAAGGCTCTAGGATTGAGAGCTTTCTTTGGGCCAAATGAATGAGCATGGACACACCCTAAAAGTAAGATATGAAGCATCGCAATCTGCAGGTAGTTTTAAGTCCTTGTAAATTTTACACCACTTTTAAATCGGTATCAGTGGCATTTTATAGTATATCTGGACTCAGTACAACTTAGGGATTGGGTGTTTCAATTCCCATTTACTAGATTTTGTTTAGGGGGAAAAGAAATCTTTTTAGGAACTTCCTTTCTTTTCTTCAACCAGTGAATGGCATTTGTCGTTCTAGTTTTCCCTCCATGGTTGGAAGAGAACATACACTTAATAGAGGCTCAGCACACGTGTTTCTGTCTTTCTCCAATCACTTTTGGACCCCAAATCACGGCACTGATCTACATGTATATGTTTGTGTTCATGTTCTTGCCAGAAGTCTAGGCTCCTTTCCTGTAACAAAGCAGCAGCCCTGTGCTGCGTACAGTTTGTGTATTTACCTCCATGGTGTGGTCATCTTCTCTCTTGGGACACCTCATTTTCCTCCAGTCCTTATGTCCTCATTAACTTATGTTCAAGATTAGTTTTTTGTGTAAACTTCCAATAAACTATTTCTGGTTGGGAAGAGTATACAACTGTTTCTGGTTGGGAAGGCACATTTACCTCATTGACAATTTGGGTTTTTTTAATACAGTTTTTCAGATATTGGATGTACAGTTGACTATGAACCACAGTTCTGAAATTATGATGCTGAGAAACTCAACTTTTATCTGTATTTAGTTAGAGTCTTAGTTCTAGAAAAAAACACCCATAAGTAAACCCTTCAATTATTTGTAGATAGTCCTGTAATGATAATTTACCCTGATACCTTTCCCATAACAAAGAAAGCATGGAAGATGTCTGCAGTGCACCTCTTCAGTGCTGTATGGGCAACCACTAATTCTTACTGCTTTTTAGACTATTCCATTACTTTGACTCTTCTTGAAAGTACCTTTTGGTCACTTATGTAATTAGAAGATTTTATAAGATGCACCTTATGTGATACCCCAGGGATTTCCATAGTCAAGATGAGGAATATAGTTTCTCTCCATGGAGGAGAGCCTTGATTTCTTTTTTTTTTTTTTTTTTTTTTTTTTTTTTTTTTTTTTTTTTTTTTTTTTTTTTTTTTTT
>PVKE010011460.1:0-23278 GCA_004027555.1 Craseonycteris thonglongyai | reverse complement strand
TGATTTCTTAATTATTACATTTCTCTTTTATCACATTTTAGATGCACATTTATTTTATATACAATTAATAAAGGGAAAAGGCCACTGACAATTTTAAGCTTAAATCATAGTTTCAACGATATTAAATGTGATCAAAATTACATTTAAAGTGAACTACAGTACTTCCCATTATCTGGTATGGTGACCTATGAGTTTATGGGTGATACTTGCATTCTCTTATCCTGACTATTAGGACACTTGAAATACCGTCACACTGCCACCACTCATTAGTAGAGATCACTAATCACGTTCTGCACTCTTCCCTAGGAAACCCACACTTCTCAATGTTAAGTGGCTATCATTCAACAGTGAGCTTGCATGAGCTGGCTGATTTAACCTTCCAGATTGGAACCCTCAGATTTCAAAGATTTGATTGAATCTCTTCATCTCTAGGAGATACCATTTTTTTCTCAGCTCCATGTTTGTTTGTTTTTGGTTTGATTTTTTTGTTTGTTTTACTGCAGAGGTTTTAATTTTCACAGTTGATCCAGACCTTTTCCCCACTGTCGTTTCCCATCCAGCTTGCCTCGTGTCTCCTTCAGAGGCCCTGCACTTAGATAATGGGAACTCATTCAGCAGGTCTACACATTTTGGCATGTCGTGCTCGACTGGATTATATACAATTTGGAGAGGAAAGATCCATTTTGTTGGTAACAGGGTTTTTATGACTCTCAACCCTAGGAATTTATATTATCCTTGCATGCTTGGGAATGAGTGAGATTACAGTAAGAGCTTTGTACCCCTCTACCTGCTTTAAAAAATGGAAGAAACAGTTTTTGTCATGGAATGGGTGTTCAAAACTCAAAGAGCTCGGAGGGACCTAGCAGGATATGAGGGAGCAAGCATGGCTAGCAGATCCCAGGGGGAGAGGTGAGTGTTAAGAAATATGCACATAGGCTTGGTGCCTTGCTCATACATTGACTTGGACACTTGCTCTGCTATAACTAACACATCTTAAAGTGGGGTGTGCCTGTTTAAAATTGTTCAGGTTTTTTTTTTTTGGAAAGATTTATTTTAATGTCTGAGAGAAGATGAGATAAAGGGGGAGGGCCCAGAGCAATCTCCATAGTTGTACATCATTAGTTGTGACATGGTTTTGTTCCACACAGGTGGATATGTGGCGCTGCACGGTGGGAACCAAACCTGGGGCCTCCTGCATGGGAGGCGAGAACCTTTTGCTGCCACACCATTCCAGAGGTTACCAGTTGTGCTGAAGTTCAGCATATGGGTTTGCACGGGATTGAAACCCAGCCCTAATAATTATGAGACAGATGCTCAACCACTGAGCTGTCCCAGCATCCCCCAGGGCATGGCTGTTGTGCAGATCTGTACTCAGCTCTGACATACTTGTCTTACTTGATCACATGATGCTGCTGGACTTCAAACCACCTCTCTGGAAGTGGGAAGAAGGGGCTTGCTTCTTCCTTTATGCTTCCTGTTTGTATCAGCTGCAGAAAGAAGTTGGTTCCAATTTCCAGCTTTTGCCACTCCCAGAATGAGCCTGGGCATGGTCCCTCCACCATACCTGTGGTTCTTTTAAGCCCAACTTTCTTCTTTGTTCTCCCAGCCTAGGGGATAGTGGCTACTTCCCACAGTTACTGTCAGTCTCTAGTCCTCAGTGTACCCTTTGTCCTAGCATTTCTACAATTCCTGGTTAACCATATGCCCTACATTAAATTGCTTCTGTTTAAATGTCTAGTAAAAGTTCTCTGTTTCTGAATGAATCTTGACTGAGATATTTGAAATCTACCAACCCCATTATGACACCTGCTTCTATGCACACTTAATTGATTGGTCATTCTGATCTTTTATCTTAGAGCTCGTCTCCTTCATTTTATTGGTTACTGTATTAGTTTCCTGGAGCTGCTACAATAAATTACCACAAACTGGGTCACTTAAAACAATAGGAATTTATTACTTCACAGTTCTAAAGTCCAAAATCAAGAGTGTCAGCTGGGACATGTTTTTTGAAAGTGCTGGGGAAGAATCTTGCCTTTTTCTAGCTTCTGGTGGTTGCCTTGGCTTGGGCCTGAAACACTTGCAGATTCTGCCTCTGTCTTCACATGGCCTTCCCCCGTGTCTGTGTTTCTGTCTGCATTTGGCTTTATGGACACTAACCCTTGCATTTAAGAGTCACTCTTCTCCATTATGATGTCAGGTTAACATCTGTTTTCCAACAAGGCCACATTTTGAGGTTTCAGATGTGCCTGGATTTGGTGGGGGGAGTGGAGTGGGCAATGTTTAACCCAGTACAGTTAGTTACCTAGCGCTTTGATAAACATGGTTACGGTCATAGGTAATTTAAAATGTATAGGTTGTTCCTGTTACAACCCAGTACCCATGGACTATGTACATAGCCCCCACTTAATTGATAGGTAATGAATGACTCTTGGGACAGGATTGTAAAGGTGGATGGAGCCAGAAGCATTATATGAAGGATGTTCACTTCCAGCTTCAGGAAGGGAGTGGTATCTGAGCTAGGTTTGGAGCTTTAGGGTAAATTTGGAAGAGAAGGCATTCCAGGCAATGGATAGCCTGTGAACCGTCCCAATAAACCCAAGTACCATCTACAGAAAATGCAGGGAGCCCTCGTCCATACACGTGTGGTTTGGGGATAGCTGCAATGTGGGGGTGACTCCCATGTCATTAATGTGCCATCCAGGCGGACAGGATTAAAGTTGGTAAATAGGAGCCCAGCTGTTTCAGCTAGAACTGTACTCATAAACATAGGCTTGCCATGTATTGTCTTGATTCCATTTATATGGAACACCCAGAGTAGACAGATCTGTAGAGACAGTAGCTAGATTCTGGTTGCCATGGGAGCAAGGGAGGTGTCTTGGAGAATGACTGCTTAATGGATATAGAAAGAACCTTTCTTTAGGGGCATTAAAAGTGTTGCAGTACTAGTGGTGATGCTTGCACAACACTGAATCTGTGAAAGAACACTAATGGTGAATCATGAATTTTACCATAATTAAAAAAAAATAAGGCAAGAGACATGTATGTATTTTATCATAACTTAAAAACAGGCGGGAAGTGTGAATTGGGTAGGTACATTCTCCTGCTCTTCTGTCTAGAGCTAAGCTGAGATGAGGGGAAAGGATTAGTTGAGCTTTTGTCACAGGTTTTTTTCTGAGCACTGTTAATAATAACCTGTGCCAGGTGCTATGCCAGTTCTTGCCAAGTATTCTGCATTTTTCTTACATCCACCCTTTACCAAGGTTGGAGGCCAGGAACTTACCCAAGGCCTTCCAACTAGTGGGAGGTGGAGCCGGGATCTGAACCTGTTACCTGACTCCCAGGGTGACCATCCAGTCTGTATTGCCCACGACTCTCCCAGTTTTAGATGTGCTGCATATTCTGGAAAGCCCCCAGTCCAGGGCACACGGATGATTGGTCACTCATAACTAATTCCTGAGCCTGGGTCAGGCTTGAAGCTTTAAGCTTCCCCAAGCCCCTCCTAATTTGGGCTACCTGCTCTGAAACTATTACACCGTTGGCAGTCAGTTTGGAATCCCTGATTTAATATCTCAGTATCTCAAAGAAATCTTTGTGGGTTTTCAAGACATGTCATATAATATTAATGAAAACACCAGGCCTTCTGTCTGGATTAATTTTTTATGAACAATAATACGTCTGATTAAACTGGCTGCTTTACTAGGGCTGGTGGTACCGGGTAGGATGTGTGGGGATGTGTAGGTGATCTCTGATAATCTGTCTCTGACCACAGGGCAGGGTTTCTTGGGTGGATCTGACAGTGTTCCCAGTGTACACTTGGTGTTGGTTCTGGCTGGAAATGACTTAACAAGAGCATATGCTGGAGGCTGCTGGCCTGCAGTCTGGTGTACACCGTCGTTGAGGGGGAAGTACCAGGCCTCCGGAGTCTTCTCCAGGCCGGGAGTCTGGCCAGAAAGACTGTGGGAAGTTGCTTGTGTGCCCGGGTAATGTGTTTCACATCTGATCCTCATTCCCTGGGTTTTCGGCTGTGACCCAGCTACACTGGTTTCACTGTGTCCGATTATCTAATAGTCCTGACATTCACTGTGTAGGTGCCATTTCTCATACAAAGAAGTCCAGTGCTTGCCAGCACCTCCTTCAGTTACATGTCAGACAGATGCCATTCTCTCCCTAAGTGTCTGCTTTCTTTCCAAGGAAGTGGATCAAGCAGTCTGAGGCCCTGGCTGTTTGTTAGCTTTTCAGGTCTGAAAAATGCAGGCTTAAATGTTTTGTCCGAAGAGTGAAAGTCCTTTTAATGCTCTGGGGATTGTTTTTGGTTTTCCAGCTGAGTATCGAGCAGGCCCAGACGGTGGCAGAACAGGTGGAGGTGAAGGCAAAGGTGGTACAGTCGGAGGTCAAAGCCGTGACTGCAAGGCATAAGAAGGCCCTGGAGGAGCGAGAGTGTGAGCTGCTGTGGAAGGTAATGCGGCGTCCATGAGCCATGTGCCAGGTCCTGGACCCCAGATCTAAATTTAGAGTACTTTGGTGGTTTTCCAGAGTTTGTTGGCAGAAAAATTCAGGGTCCCTGGGATCTTGTGGGTGCTATCCGGGCAGTGAAACAATAAGAAGCCTTTTCAGAAGTAGTCGGGTACTAAGACTGGAAGGAATCCCGTGTTTTATATTGCACACACACACTCAGAAGGAGTCAGAAAGAGGGAGCACAATTGAACGCGTTGTTAGGAAGGCAGACTGGTGGGGAGTGTCCGTATTTTTGGTGTCCTGGCTGGTTGCACTTCCTGACCCCTTGTGGAACGCCAGTCAGTGTTCCACTTGTGAGGGCAGGGAGTCCGTGCCCCTTCCTGCTAGTGCCCCTTCCTGCTAGAGCGGGAGGGAACGCTGAGCACACTGGGAGCTGTTTAGATAGACAATTCCCCCCACCCACATCACCATTTCAGCACTTTCTTCTGTGATCTTCTGTCCCCTCAGAGGGAAGAGGGCTGCGCTGGTGCGTGGTCTGGTGCCACTTGCTAGCTCCACTATAATTGCATCCTCTGAACACACAGGTCAGGCCACATAGCTGATTCAAAAAGGGTGCGCTTAGCTGTGCAGACTTGTTTTGATCTTCAAACTATCTGATGGGAGATCCGGCATCTGAGTTTCTCAAAGTGACCCTGACTAGTCACTATGCCCTACGATGTTCTAGAAGGTTATGTTGCAGTTAGCATTGCATTTTCCATTTAGTTAGCTCCTAACTACCTGCTTTCTACTTATTCTGACCGCTAAGGATTATGGATCAGTGGCTTTTTGACAAGAAGAGAAGTCCTTGGGTGGAAAAAGCCCAAGATTTAATTCAGCATGTATTTTATTTAGGCACCTTTGTGGGCCTGACTCAGTTTTCAGATACTCAGATGGTCCCCACGGTCTGTCAGTCTCATGCCACCCACGGATGTTAATTATAACTGGAAGGGGCCCACTTCTTGCAACCTGAGAGCTCTGTGGTGAACTCTGCCACAAACTTGCTCTTCTGGATTTGCTGATGAAAAGGCCTTTGTGTGTTCCTGCAGATCTCACCTCAGTTATCCTCCCTCCTGTGCGGCTGACTCACAGCCCCTCTCAAGGCAGCTCTTTTTCAGGAGGAATAGGAAGCAAGTTTTTACTCCAGAAGGAGTAAATGTGGAAGAAAGAGTCAGCTTCTTTGTGTAATTAACTTTGTTTCTACTTGTCTACAACTGTTCTTCAAATTCCTCCAACATAGGCTTGCTCATTCTGGACACAACTTACTCTCATTTATCTTTACTTTTGAAGATGGTACCATATCAAATCCTGTGGGGATCCCTTCTCTTTCACTAATTACCAGTTTTTCTGCTCCTTCCTAGCAAAGCCTTCCTACTTGTCTCTGTTTTGGGCATCTCTGTTGCATAGTGTTTTGAGTGATTGAACACTGGGATACTTGAGTGCCTAGTGACCAGTTTTATGTATCTGGATGTACCTTTCATTCTTCTGGCTTGTAAATTTTCAGTGGACTTGGCTTTCTCCTGGGGTTAGCAGCAACTACTTAGCTGAAGTATCAGAACCAAAGCCCAGCAGTTTTGGTCCAGTGCAAAACCAAAGGACAAAACCTCTCTTTGATCTGTCCCCACATAGATCTCTCTGCACACACATCTGCTGATTCCAGAGTGGACAGATGGAAAAGCATGAATGGTCAGAAATCACATCATTACTCCCCAAGGGGAAATCCAATTAAAATCCAAGCATCTGTGCAGTAGACCCTTATTCTGAAGTAGGCTTTCTGTAGCTTTCATATCAGAGAGAACTCAGGATTCACAGTCCTCTCAATGTGATCTAGCTGGGTGGCATATGGAATCCCTTCATAGGGGGAGATTACTTCAAGTTAGAAGACTTTATTTAATGGAAAGAGGGATAGATGACTGTTTTCACTGGTCAAACGAAATACCACATTCCCAGATAGCATGGTTTGAGAACCTCAGAAGCAGGAAGTAGCATTTGGCATGTCAGGATTCACATTTGTATATTACAGCATTTTAGATTTGGAGGGCTCCTGTGGAAACTATACAGGCCCATGGTGGCCAAATTGGGGGTGTGTGGGGCCTTTCAGGCTCCCTGTTGAAGTTTCTAAACCCTGTTCTTAGAGTTGAGGAGAGGGAGGCAGGGTAACAGGTAGGGGTTGTAATCTTGATTTAGGTCCTAGCCAGATAGATCCCTTTACTCTCTACACTTTTGCTCCTTGTTTGGGGTGGGGGTGGGGGTGGGGGAGGAGATCCCTTCAGGAGATTTCAGACTCTAGCTGCATTTACAAATGCAGTCTTTTGGGAGTGCAAGACTGGCCTTGCACTCTAGTCCATCAGCAGCTCCTGCTAGCTCTGCTTCTAGTACCCTTTCTGCCACTGTCTCCACCTTTGTTACCTAAGTGGTCACCATCCCTCACTTGGGTGGTAGCTGGTCTGTGTTTCCAATGCACTTACCACATAGCACAAATAAGAATAAAATCTTGTTCATGGCACTCCCTACTTAAAACTCTCTTCCAGGGGAAGGGAGAGAGGGAGGGGAGGTGGGAGAGGGCACCAGCATTATGGACACACTCAGTGGTTTGGTGTTTACCTGGAGGGGAGGGGGGAGGGGGGAGGGAGAGTTGTGTGGGGAGGGGGGAGTGGGCACCAGATATATCGGGTTGGAGGGGGACCTGATTGTGGGAGCTGGGCACATAATGCGATGCATGGGTGATGTGATGTGGAGTTGTACATTGGGAAACTGTCTGATAATCTCACCCCATTAAATTTAACAATAAAATATAATATTAAAAAAAACAAACAAAAAAAACCAAAAAAATCTCTCCTCCACAGTTTTTTAAAACTTCCAGGTAAGTACCCACTTCAGGGTTTTTGTGCTTGCTATTTCCTCTGCTTGGATCACTCTCCTTTTAGCTCTTAGTTTGTCTTGACTTTCAAGTTATCAACTCATGAACAATCCTCTATCTAAATCAGGCCTCCCTAGTCACTGTCTTTCAGACCCTCTTTCTACTCTAACACATACGACCATCTGAAATTTTTCCATTGTTTCTTTGCTTGTTTAATATCTGTCGTTTTAAAATACAAGCTCTGTGAGGGCAGGGACCATATTCTTTTGGTCACTGTGTACCTCCACTGCCCAGCGCATAGTGGGTGCTCACTACACACTTGTTAGATGGCTGTTTTTAACTTTTATTTTTTAATTTCTAACTTAGAGAAAAGTTACAGGTATCAATAATAAAAGAAAGAACTCCATATGTTCTTTCCCCAGATTCTTCCAGCAACTACATTTATCCCCATTTTTATCATTTTTTCTATAGGTATATTGTATGTATGTGATTTTGAGAGTAAGTTGGAGTGTTGGAGACATGAATGCTCCTTTACCCCTAAATACTGGAGTGTTTTATTTCCTCTGAGCCAAGGATATCTCATATAATCACAGTTAATCAAAGTCAGGAAGTTGGGATATACACTACTACCTAACGTTCAATTGGTAGTCCAGTTTCACCAGTAGTGCTTTTAATAGCAGCATTCACCCCCCAGTGCAGGGTCACTCCCTGCATTTAGTTGTCATGTCTCTTCAGTCATTTGTATCTGCAGCTGATCCTCAGCTTTCCTTTGTCTTAGGATTTTGCCTTGTTTGAAGAGTGCAGACCAGTTGTTTTGTAGGTTAGCCTTCAGCATGGGTTTGTCTGAGGCTTCCTCATGTTCCTCATGACTAGTGGTCATGTTGTGTGTGGTTTTCTGTGGTTAGCTCTAAGCCTCTGTGTCCTCTGTCCCTCTTCTCACCTTGCCCTCCAGGTGGAGAAGATCCGCCAGGTGAAAGCCAAGTCTCTGTACCTGCAGGTGGAGAAGCTGCGGCAGAACCTCAACAAGCTCGAGAGCACCATCAGCGCTGTCCAGCAGGTTCTGGAGGAGGGCCGGGCGCTAGACATCCTGCTGGCCCGAGACCGAATGCTTGCCCAGGTGCAGGAACTGAAGAGCGTGCGCAGCCTGCTGCAGCCCCAAGAAGACGACCGGGTCATGTTCACACCCCCGGACCAGGCACTGTACCTTGCCATCAAGTCCTTCGGCTTCGTCAGCAGCGGGGCCTTCGCACCACTCACCAAGGCCACAGGCGATGGCCTCAAGCGGGCCCTTCAGGGTAAGGTGGCCTCCTTCACCGTCATTGGCTATGACCACGATGGGGAGCCCCGCCTCTCGGGAGGCGACATGATGTCAGCTGTGGTCCTGGGCCCTGATGGCAACCTGTTTGGGGCTGAGGTGAACGATCAGCAGAACGGGACTTACGTGGTTAGCTACCGGCCCCAGCTGGAGGGCGAGCACCTGGTATCCGTCACCATGTGCAATCAGCACATTGAGAACAGCCCCTTCAAGGTGGTCGTCAAGTCGGGCCGCAGCTATGTGGGCATTGGGCTCCCTGGCCTGAGCTTTGGCAGCGAGGGTGACAGCGACGGCAAACTCTGCCGCCCGTGGGGGGTGAGTGTGGACAAGGAGGGATTTATCGTCGTCGCCGACCGCAGCAACAACCGCATCCAGGTGTTCAAGCCCTGTGGTACCTTCCACCACAAGTTCGGCACCCTGGGCTCCCGGCCTGGGCAATTCGACCGACCGGCTGGAGTGGCCTGTGACACCTCCCGAAGAATCGTGGTGGCTGACAAGGACAATCATCGTATCCAGATCTTCACCTTTGAGGGCCAGTTCCTCCTTAAGTTTGGCGAGAAAGGAACCAAGAATGGGCAGTTCAACTACCCTTGGGATGTGGCAGTGAATTCTGAGGGCAAGATCCTGGTCTCTGACACTCGGAACCACCGGATCCAGCTGTTCGGGCCTGATGGAGTCTTCCTGAATAAGTATGGCTTCGAGGGGGCTCTCTGGAAGCACTTTGACTCCCCTCGGGGTGTGGCTTTCAACCACGAGGGCCACTTGGTGGTCACCGACTTCAACAACCACCGACTCCTGGTCATTCACCCCGATTGCCAGTCGGCACGCTTCCTGGGCTCAGAGGGCACCGGCAACGGGCAGTTCCTGCGCCCACAGGGTGTGGCTGTGGATCAGGAGGGGCGCATAATTGTGGCCGATTCCAGGAACCACCGGGTACAGATGTTTGAGTCCAACGGCAGCTTCCTGTGCAAGTTTGGTGCTCAGGGCAGCGGCTTTGGGCAGATGGACCGCCCTTCCGGCATCGCTGTCACCCCTGATGGGATGATCGTCGTGGTGGACTTTGGCAACAATCGAATCCTCATCTTCTAATAATCTTGTCCAGGCTTCTGTGTTTGGGGTGTGCATGTGTCAGTCTCATGTCTGTCTCTCACTCTCATTATTTCTCTGTGTCCCCATCCCCTTTGAATTTCAAAGAAGAAACAGTCTCAGGGAAATTTCTTTTTTTCTTTTGTTTAAAGAGAACAAGAAAAGTACAACATTGCTTAAGTCCTACCTCATCTTTATTTTTTTACAGATGAATGTACTTAACTTTTCTGCAGGGATTGAGCCTATGAAGTGATAATTTCTATCTACCTCATGAATCTTTGCATTTCCTTCTCTAGCAGGCCCTCTGCCACCTGCCACCCTCACTCAGTGGAGGTCACGTTTCCCTCTTCCCCTCTGCAGGGCGTGATATGCACAAGCCTAGCATCTGGCTAGGAGGGCACTGGATGTGTGTAGTGGGCTATCTTCTGTAGATTGAGCCAAGGAAACATGAAAAAACTAAGTAAAAAAGCAAAAAAGTATAAAATGTGGAAAAATAGGATTTAAAATGCTTAATTATAGTGTTTGTGTTTTTGAGAATACTGCGTTTGTGGGCTTAGATTGTGTTGTGTTGATCTTTATCTTTTGGAAAGCTTTTTTTTCTTTTTTTTTTTTAATGCTGCAACAGAGAACTTGACTGTGTTCTTTTATACCTCCGTGTATTTATCCTGTTCAGCATCTTTCTTACTCCTGGGAGATGTGGCTGTGGCTTGCTAGCCAAGAAAAGCAGAATATTCGTGTTTTAGGGTATGTAATCTTTGTTTCTTCTAAGGTAGGGTGCGTGTGTGTGAAGCCATCTTACACCAAATTAGTAAAGCTGAAAATGATACATCAATCACCTGCCAAAGAACCTTTTCTTCTCATGCTTTAGTTTCTAAAAATAATAGATGTTGTTCTGGGTTTTTGATTAAATATATTCTCAAAAGTTAAAATATTTTTAGTTTGCTGTTGGTTGTAGAGTTATGCGGAAGGGAGAAGAAAGTGAACCTTGTTCTCAGAGAGTTTTTGGACATGGCCTAGGTGTGTGGGCATGAGTGGGTGGACATGCATGTGCTGAGGTAGTCAGCGTGATAAAGTTACCTGCGAACACATCCAGGCTCTGCAGGAGGGGTGGGGTCGATCCCCAGCCCTACATTGAATGTTCTGTTACTGCTAGGAGTTTCTTCACCTAAGAAGAGCAGGCAAAGGAATGAACTTTTATTTTAAAAGCACAATTTTTGTTTTCCTGCTTTGGAAGTTCAGGGAAAAGAATGTTTGAATGTCAAATTAATAGGAACAACCCATGTCTACAACCTCTGCTTGGTCTCTTTTAGAGTGATCTGCTCTAAACCGTGCTATAGGACCTCATGGTTAATGTGGAACCCCCCCGCCCCCACCCAGAGGCCTCTGAATGTAAAGGATTTGTAAACTAAATTGCCCCAACTCAAAATGTAGGATGTAATATCTTATGTTAAACCTGTGTCTTGGTACCAAAGAAGAAAATTTAAAGCCAGGCTCCTGTTGCAGAAACTGGGATGGCGTCTGTCACTTTACAGGGTTGGTTTGTAGTAAGCTGGACTTGGCACAAAACATTGTGCAACTGGGCATTAACTGCCTTTCAAGTGGAAATTAGGTGGAGCTGGTCAGAACCCATATGGGCCCCGGCATTGCCCCCAATACTGAAATAGCCAACCACATTTGAGAATTGCACACCTCAGGAGAAAGATGGACTCTGAGCTGAGAGTGCGGAGTGAGAGAGCGCTCTTGTTTAAACACAGAGACCAACAGGTCACTTTCTGCTCCTGTATTTAAGAGGGGGCATACCTTTTGCAATATGGAGATAGTCTTAAATGAATAGAGTAAACTGACAGATGAAACCATTTGTTACTGTCATCCCAGAAGTAGGGATATGACAAGGACAGTGTATAGTATAGAGCAAGTCAATCAAATGACTTCCATCCAGCTATTTTGGACATTTTATTTACCACTTCAGGGTACCCTGTGTCTTCCCGTTGCTTTTAGTCCTAGGGTTTTTGAATGACCAAGATGGGAGAAAACTCATTTCTTGAAGAACTGCAATGCAGTTAAGTATTCAAAGATTAAAAGGCACCATCAACCCTGCTTCCTCCCAGCTCCTGTGTTGCAGGCTGGGGCAGGCAGCAGGAAACCTTGTTTTGTTAAAAGTGACTTTCCTATTAAGAACATAATAATGTGTTCTTCCTCAATTTCTATCAATTGCCTTTATTTTGCCCCTAAATTCCAAGTTTTTTGGTAAAAACTTATGTAATTAAGCATTTTCATTGTTTTTTATTGTGGAATAACTTGGTGCTGATCCCCAACTACTCAACAAATCACACTTTAAACACCAAAGACAACTGTTTGGTTTTAAGTGTTTAAAAAATATTTTTATTGAGGAAATGGATCTTGAAAGTTCTTCAAATGTTCTCAGAAACCTTAGGTCATGATTATGGCTGGGTCACTACCCTTTGATTATATTCCATCTTCATTTTATCATCCTCACATCTTTCCTTCATTTTTTCCCCACATGTAGGGAAATCTTGGGACCTGAGTGGGGGATTTTCTTGGTGAATAACAGTAACTAAAATTCCTTATTTAATATTTTTCTGTGAATTTGGTTATAAAGGTAGGGTTTCCATGCGTGGCTGAAATTACAAGGTCTTAAAATTAATAAGACTAATTGATTTACAGGCTTAAAGCTAGTAGGTCCTCCCTGACATGAGTGTGTAGTTGGGCGGTACTGCCCCTCCTTACCCACAGTGATGGATGGTACATCTCCTTAACCTTTCTGCACCCAAAATTGTGCATCACTGCCATTTGCGAAACATGGTTACACTTGGGAAGATTTTGTTTTTAAAACATTGGCCATCTGTGGCTGCCCATGATTAACTCTTAACCCACAGGGATTGGTGCAAAGCACTTTGGAGTGTGTTTATTATACAGTGTGGAATGCTCCAGATCAAAGAAAGATGAGAAAAACCAGCATTTAGAATTCCTTGTGTGAATGAGGCTGTTCAGAAGAGGTGTGTTTAAATAAATGCATATCTCCTGCCCATGATGATGTGATGGTAGGGTAGGTAAGCATTGGGTCAAAGAGGGAAGTCTTGAATTTAGTAAGAAGGAGAAGGTCCTGGGTGCTGGAAGGCAGGAGGGAGGATAAAATGTTTCTATTGAGGAAATATGATTTAGACAATAATCCCCATGTATGTCTGTCCGATCTGGTCAGGTGGGGTGGGGGGTGAGGTCAGTTGATGTTTGGAGATGCCAGTTCGATTTGAATATATCGGTTTGGGTATTGAGATAGCTAAAGAAAGTCTAAATAAATTGCACAGATAAAAACCACTTGGGTGACACTGAACATTTCAAAAGTGTTAAAATCCTTTCTTTTTTTAATCATTCCTTTGTAAATTTGGGCCGGAGCAGTGTTCTCTCCAAACCTGTGCTCATTGTGGCTGGCAGGTGGCATGTGTGTAAGCCGGAACCCAGGGGCCTGGGGAATCCCAGGTGCACTATCTCTTTGATTGGTGAATGCCCTTTTAAGTCTAACTTATTTGGGGAAACACACAACAAGGGTACCAAAAACAGAAGCTAAATTATGTGTTGGGCCAAAAAAAAGTTGCCAGATTTAAGGCACTTTGTAATGGAGCTGTAAGAGAATAACTTGAGATTGGCTCAGTCTGTTTTATTCTAGTTAAGCCAAAGCTTAATGATTTGGGGAGGGCCGTCGTTTAGGCTTGAAGCAGAATACTGTTTGTATATGTGTTGTCTTCCTCCGTGGGAGATTCTAAAATTGCTGTGTTCTGATAGATAGTGAAAGAAATGCCAAAGCTATAAGGCTTGTTTTTCTGTTAAAAAAAAACACCAAAAAAACCAAAAAAAAAAACTAGTGGTGCCAAAAAGTACTTAGTATATTTGTTGACAACATTGCTCTTGCAATTCCAACATTCTGGAGCTGTGTGAACGTCAAACTCTTGTGTTTGCATGTGATGGTATTGTAGAGCCATGACCTCCCAAGGCTGTCCAGAATTCTCTGGCTTCCTGCAGGCCCGGGACAGGACACACACCACTCCACTCTACAGCACACCATTGGTTTTTGTTTAGTTTCTACCTCACTTTCGGTGAAAGTCATCTACCTCATGTTAGCATCTGATGGGTCTCTGAAAAGAATAGTATTAATTCACGTGGGAAATGAGTAGGAGTGGGAAGCTACCTCTAGAAGAAAATGGTTTCATAAGTACAGAACTGATTTCTCCCAGGAGAAATGTTTGATTGACCTTGAAAAAGAAACTTTGAAACCAAATATTCCTATACTCAGGCAAATATAGTCAGAAATCCAAGCATTTCTTACCACTCTGTCTCCTTCCCACTCCCCATGAATTATGCACACTACTACCATGTTGTTCAGTATTATGAAACTACTGGTTCATCTGACCTGTTTGAGGACTTAACTGCAAATAAAGACCTTTAGGTCTTTTTCTCTTCAAGAGAAAATATTTTATGTGTATTTTGAATGTCTACAAATACACCCTTTTTGGAGCAGTTCTTAAGAGTCTAGTTGGAAACATCAGTTTGGCGGGAATGAAAATCTTTAGACTTCATGATTGTACTTGTAACTTTTCTGGACTTGGCAGGATGTTTATCACCATGACACTGCAACAGTCAATGTTTTACTGAGTGGTGACTGGTAAAGTGTGTGTGTTCTTCTATGTTCATCCTTTTTCCTACCAAAGGTAACATGTTAACAGAACTGTTTTTTTTCCTCTGCTTGTTTATTAAATACTTGATAAAGTTGAGAAGCACATTACCATAATATTGTATTGCCTCTTCCTCCCCTAGTTAAATTTTTTTTGGTTGGAGAAGAAGGTCCTAAGACCACTGTAATTATGTAAATTGGGTTTAAAATGTCATGGTGAAGAAATACCTCAGTGATGTCTATTTTTAAACTGATCTTACACGGGTTAACAAGCCAGCCTGGTGGGATGTTTTTCATCATCATTTAACCAGTAATGGTTCTAAAAGTTTTGTGTATCCACATGGTCTTAGACCTCCTTTTAATGATTGTATTAACTTACAAACTCAGGTAGTATTTTTCTTAAGGCTCTCTCTCAGAGCACACTGACTGAATGTTAACTTGTATAGCAAAGTGTTTACTTTCTTTAAATAACTGGCTCTGTAGTAGTTCTTTGTTTCTAGCAGTCTGTTTAGTTGTCTTCAGACAAAGATTTTTCATGTTTCTGGGATTTTCTTGTTTTTAGAGTGATAAGGTTTCTCTTTTTTTCTTCTTTTACCCTAAAAATCAGTGCAGGTGAGAGGGTGGGTGGGTAAGGGATATTGTTTTTAACTAGCATGTTAGGTATACTCGGGTGGGTGGGAGGGTTGTTAGTTTTTTTTTGGTTTTTTTTTAATGAATCTTGTTTAATACTGTCCATTAACTGTCATGCCTGGTCAGCAAAGTATTTTAATTTTTAAGTGTAGAACACATGATTCAGTTGAGGGTGTTTTTGTTGTTGTTTTGGGATGAGAAAGGTAAATGCAGACTTGGAAACATTAACATGGGCATGTTGTCTGATGTTAGAATGACTATGTAAAGCCTTTTGTTTCATTTCTTGATTTTTCCAAGGCAGACACGAGGTAAAGCATATGCAGCCCACAGTAACTCCCTGGGCCCCCAAGCACCATCTGTGAGCCCCTGTGGGCCGCTGACTGCCTCTGGATGCTTTTACAGTGGGCAGTGCCGTGGTGCAGATCCCATCAAGCAAGTGGACTGGGGAAGCAAAGGTTTCCCCCAAACTTATAAAGTGGGTTTTTTCCCCCCTGTGGATTTTTACTTTTAAATCTGAAATGTTGTTATACGGCAGGTCCCAGGCATGACAGGCAATGAGCAGATGAAGAGGCAATGGAAAAGTGTTCAAAAACTCCTGTGTTAGCTGACAGGCTCCTGAATGTATCGCTGTGGTCCACAGAGAAGGCTGGAGAAGGTAGCAAGGAGATGCTGTATCAGCTACCGCAGCCTTAAAACAAAGTTGGTGTCTCTTTGGACTTTAAAATTGTTCCTATGCAGCTTATTTTATTTTTGTTTAATCAAATAAACAAGAGGGTTTTTTTCTTTTTCATGGAAATACTTGTCTGTGTTATCCTTTATTCCAGAATATAAGGGTGTGGGCACTGCACTTCATGAAGCAGTCCTCGAGCACGGCACAGAGGTTGCTCTCTGGCTGGTGGGCCAGATTGGGTTCTTAACAGTATTTCAGAACTGGTGGGTGCAGCATTTTAAAACAAGAAATGTTAAAGAGCCTAAATGTTTTAAAACCAGGACTTAAGAAATTTGGGGGAATTTGAGATCTTTGGCAGCCCCAGACCCACCCTTCTTTCAAGGAGCTAAGCAGATGTAGCTTTAGAGGGACAAAAATGTGATTTTCCAGTTATCACAGTCTTCTTATCCAACCCCCTTCTCTCACAGATGCTAGCTCCCTAGTAGCCACTGGCCTTATATATATATGTCCATTTATATAGAGAGAGACTTCTTTTGGGTAGGGGTGTGGTGCCACTTGGGTCTTCCTAGCCAGTACCACAAACGCCAGGTACATAAAGATTCTTTGGAGCTCACTATGCACCTTTTGAGATTTCATTTTTTTTTTAAGATTTATTTTTACTGTTTTTGACTGACACAGAGATAAAGGGGAGGCCCCAGAGCTGTCTCCATAGTTTCATTACACAGGTGGGCCAGGAGCTCCCAGGGTGGGAGCCAAATCGGGACCTTCCACATGGGAAGCTTGCCCTGGTAAGAACTAAACTGGGGCCACACTCCAGTTCAGCATATGGGTTCACATGGACCAGGGCTGGGATTTGATCCTCGGACCCCAGGGCTGTAAGATGAGTGCTCAACTCACTGAGCCATCCTGACTTCACTTAAAATATTTTTTGTTTGTTCTTGACAGAGAGACAGAGAGAAGGGGGAGGGCCCAGAACAGTCTCCATAGTTGCACATCGTTGGTTTTTCCACATGGTTTTGTACCACAGGTGGGCGGGGCTGCACAGGGCAGGAACAGGGTTGGGGCTGGGATTTGATCCTTAGTACCTGGGGCTGCAAGGTGAGTGCTTAACCCACTGAGCCCTCCCGTCCATCCCATCCCCCCACCCTCGACTTCCCTTTATCTATCATTTGAACTAAATTTACCCCCAACTTTTTTCATCTGTTTTCTGTATCTTAATCACATAACCTAAGTTTGATCTTTAAGTGGAGGGTCTGGCAAGCAGGATGACCAACACACCAGATTCCCATTGTAAGTTTTTTCCTGTTCTGTGTCCCCTGCTGTGATAACAGTTTACAGAAGCTCTCATAATGGTGATGGGTCTTGCCCCTTTATACTACAGGAACCACCTTTTTTTATTTTCTAAAGATTTATTTTTACTGTTTTTTGACAGAAGTGGGAGGGCCCAGAGCAGTCTCCATAGTTGACAGCATTAATTTTCCGTATAGTTTCACTCCACAGGTGGGCGCAGGGCTGCGCAGGGCAGGAACTGGGCTGGGAGCCTCCTGCATAGGTCCCAGCAAGAACTGAACTGGGGGCACACCCCAGCTCAGCATATGGGTCCACATGGGCCGGGCCAGGTCGGGCCGGGATTCGATCCTCAGACTTCGGGGCTGCAAAGCAAGCGCTTAACCTACTGAGCCCTCTCAGCTTCCTGGAACCACCTTTTTTTTTTTAAGTGCCAAGCATCAATAGCTGGCATAAGAGAACCTCTGCTCTTCATTGAATCCCATGTTGGCATTCATCATTTAAAGTGATTTTTGCTCCACTCATGCTTTCTGCTTCAAGGTTGTGACACATCTGAGATGCAGTTTCCTAAAAGACTGAAGATGAGTGTAACTGAATGTTTTCTGAACTATAGTCCCCGTTCTCCATTTTCTTTCCAGTTCTCTCACTATGGGGAGACATTGTTGAATGTAAAAAGTTGAATGAATATACTTTTTAAAAGGGAAAGGAATCTTCTCAGAAAGCCCCAGGAGAAGCAGCCAATAAAATGAGGCAGGACCCTGTTTCTGAGGGATCCTAAGGGCGATTACACTCCTTACTGGGGCTGGCCTTCCTAACAGCCAGCAATCAGAAATAACAGCATGTGGAGGGAGGAAATGGGGACACTCATCACATTGCTGGGGGTAGGGCGTCATAAAATGGTATAGAAGCACTTTGGAACACTATCTGGCAGTTCCTCAAAGTGTTAGGACCCAGCAATGCCATTCTTAGATAAATAGATATCCAACAGAATTGAAGACATGTCCACACAATAACTAGTTAAGTGAATGTTCTTGCTATTCTCAATAGCCAAAAATTGGAGACAAGCCAAATGAACCTCATCCGACTGGATGAAAATAACAAAGTACTGATAAAACGTTACACTATAGATGAAGGTTGAAAATAAGCGAGGGGAAGCCAGGGTGGTTCAGTGGGTTGAGCGCCCTCATTGCAGCCCTGAGGTCTGAGGATCAAGTCCCGGTCCTGGCCCCGGCTTGTGTGGACCCACATGCTGAACTGGGGTGTGCTTCCCACCCGTTTGATTCCCAAGGCAAGCTTCCCATGCTGGAGGCACTCTGGGGTTCCTGCCCTGGGTAACCCCACACACCTGTGTGGCATGAAACCATGTTGAAAACTGATGATGTATAACTATGGAGACTACTCTGGGCCCTTTCCTTTCTGTCTGTCAAAAACAAACAAACAAAAAAACTTCAAAAAAAAGTAAGTGAAAGAAGTAAAAAACATACATGAATTTATGTACATGAAATAACCAGACTAGGGAAGTACAGAGAAAATAGATGAGTGTTTTCAAGGGGCTAGGAGCTTGGAATTGGCAGTGACTTCCTGCCTGCCTGCCCTCCAGCTTCTCCCCTCCCCACTCATTCCTTCCTTACCCTTCTCTTCCATTTTTGGAAGCAGTTTTAGGTTCACAGCAAAGTCAGAGCAAGGTACAGAGATTTTCCTATATACCATCTTGCCCCTGCAAACATGCATAGCCTTGTATTATCAGCATCCTCCTGGGGTTTCTTTTTGGGATGATAGGAATGTTCTAGAATCAGGAAGTGGTGATTGTTTTACAACTAAGTGTGAATTAAAAAAAAAATTTTTTTTTAAGATTTATTGATTTTTGACAGAGAAACAGACAGAGAGAGACAGAGAGAAGGGGGAGGGCCCAGAGCAGTCTCCATAGTTGACATTAGTTTTTCCATATAGTTTCACTCCACAGGTGGGCACAGGGCTGCGCAGGGTAGGAACTGGGCTGGGAGCCTCCCACATAGGTCCCGGCAAGAACTGAACTGAGGGCACACCCCAGTTCAATATGTGGGTCCACATGGGCCGGGGCCGGGATTCGATCTTCAGTCCCCGGGGCTTCAAAGCGAGTGCTTTACCCGTTGAGCCATCCCAGATTTTCCTAAGTGTGAATTTTATGGTATATGAGTCACATCATGGAAAAGCACAGGCAGCAGGTAAAATTGGTGCATTTACCTACATTAAAAAGTTGTATTCTGTGTAAGTTCTGATTGCCTTTTCTGGCCTTGTGTAGGGAGGTGCATGTGACGAGCTCTGCCTGGCAGTGGTGAGAGCAGTGAGACGGCACATTCCATTGGCAGACGGAGCCTTTGCAGAGCTCTGGTCAGTCTCCCATGGCCACAGGCAATACAGTGTTCCCTCGCCACTGCGCGCTTCATGTTTTGCGGCTTCAGTGCTTCGCGGGTTTCCCCCAAAATATTCATCAAAAAATAAAAATGAAAAAATACCACCATGTCGGCAGCCACATGGTGGAAAGGAGCGTTGTTTCATGTGGATGCGCGAGAGAGAAGGATCCCTGCACGTCAAACAAAGAGATGAGTTGACTCAGAGTCCATCCCACGGGCTCTCATAAAGGCGCGGGATGGGTTTCCAGGGCGACATCGACCCATGAGAGGACGAGTGGCTTTATCCCTGTGAGCTGATTGTCTGCGCATCATCGCAGCCTCACCTAGCATCTTCTCTTGTTGTATCTCGCCCGTCTTGTCCATGATGTTGCCTGTCTCGCATACTGTATTTTAGTGTTGTGTTGGCGATCACTTGTTTTGTTTACGCGATAACTTTTTTTATTAATTAAGCCCTTATAATGCCGCCTAAGCGCTGTGCCCCTGCGAAAGCTTCCTCCGGGGCGCCCAAGAGGAAGAAGATGATGACCATCAGCGAAAAAGTGAGACTTTTAGATACGATCAAAGAGGGCAGAAGTGATGCATCTGTGGCACGCCATGACGGGGTGAAGGAATCTACAGTGCGGTCCATCAAGAAAGAGGAAGCGAACATCCGCAAAACTGCTTCAATCACCTTCAGTAAAGAAGCGAAACGTGTGGTAACTCCGCATAATAACAGAATTGTGACAATGGAAGCTTCACTGGCATTGTGGATTGCTGGTTGCAGGAAAAAGACAGTGAGTTTGGACACTCATATGATCAGGACAAAGGCCAAAGCTCTCTACGACCAAATCTTGCCCGATGATGACCATGAAGAGGCTGAAGAAGGTGCTGACGAACCTCAAGCCAGTACTAGCGCTGCCAGGAGTGATTCGCCTCCTCGAGGACGAGGCTTTTCAGCCAGCAAAGGCTGGTTCGAAACATTTCAAAAAAGATACGGCCTCAGAAACGTGCTTCTGTATGGTGAGGCTTCCCCTGCTAACAACGATGCTGCTTGTCGTTACGTGGAGGAAAAGTTTCCTAACCTCATCAGTGAGGGAGGCTACCCCTCCCTCACTGAAAACGAAGAGGAAGACGAAGAAGAAACTGAAGAAACTGAAAAGCGTGGCCTTACCCTGGAGAATCTGCAACAATTGTGCAACATGGCAAGAGCGATGCAACAATTTGCACAAGACATTGATGACAATATGGTTCGAGCTGCCGAGTTCAGCAATGGCGTTGACGGGGTCATGTCCTTGTACAGGGGAATTTTGAAGGAAAAGAAAAAACAAAGACAACAACTACCCATCACCATGTTTCTCTCCAGGGTAAAGCCCCCGGCTCTCCCGTCAGCGCCTCCAGCAGAAGAGTCTCCGAGGGAGCCTAAAGCTTCTACGAGTCACGTGACAGCCTCTCCTCCGCCACCCACACAAGACTCTTCGCCTCTCTCAGAAAGCAATGTTGATTCATGTTTATTACTGTATAAGGTTTTGTAATTAACCTTATTAATTAGCACTGACACGTTTAAGTAAATATGTATACTGTTGTCATTTTTGTCTTAAATGAGGAAAGTATGAATACTGTTTCCATATTTAAAACATTCTTGTACCCGCATACACGAAAATTCCTAGGGGCAAATCCTACTTCGCGGTTTTTCAGCTTTCGCAGAAGGTTCTGGTCCCCATTGACCGCGAAAAATGAGGGATCACTGTATTCTCATCAGCCAGGATCTGGAAGTGAGGCGACACGGCAGCACGACCAGCTAGCCAGGCATGTGCGTGTGGTCAAAATATAATCACAGTTCAAAACGATCCAATGAACAATATGGAAAAATGTAAGCCTCAGTCTAGAAGATGCATAAAATAGTATAACTAATAGGATTGATAACCAGAATATTTAAAGAACTACAGATTAATAAGGAAAACAACCCAGTTAAAAAAAAAAACACCAGGCAGGCATGTGTTTAAGTAGTTAGCAGAGCTCAAGTGCATTAGAACTAGGGGAAATACAAACCAAAGCAATGGTAAGATGCAATGTCATATCTATCAGCTCAATAGAAAGTCTAATTGTAGCAAGTGCTGGTGAGAAACAGAAATTGCCCTTACTGGTGGGAGTGTAGAGTGCGTACCCTTCCCAGGGCACTTGGTCAGTAATCAGTGAAGTGGAAGATGTAGACAGTAGGCTTAAATTTTGTAGTAATTCCACCTCCAAGAATATGCTGTGGAGAAATTTTAGCCCAAGACATGCAGTGACCACCGTCCTGTTACCTGGGATAGGTCTTGTCAGTGGAGGGATAGAAGAGTAAATTGGATATGTTTATTCAATGAGAAGTTAAAATGAACAGGAGCTAACTGGATTCATCTAAAAATCATGTTGAGTGAAAAGAGCAAGTTCCAGATTGACTGCATAGTATATTTTACATAATGTTTGGAGAAAAGCACAGCAATACTACATACTTGTTTACAGGTTTGGTTTTGGTTCAGTGAGCATAGAGTGACCTGGTGGGTTGCAGGTTGATTTCTTGCTAGGAGAGGGACCTGTAAAATTGAAAGCAGGGGAAGCCGGGATGGCTCAGCGGGTTGAGCGTTCTCATTGTAGCCTCAGGGTCTGAGGATTGAGTTCTGGTCCTGGTCCCGGCCTGGCCTGTGCTGACCCATATGCTGACCTGGGGTGTGCTCCCCATGTGGGAGGCAGCCCGGGTTTGGCTCCCGCTCAGGGCGTGCCCCTCATGGAGTTCCCCATCTCGAGGGGGTGTGCCTCCCATGTGGTTCCTCCCTGCACAGCCCCGCGCCCACCTGTGGAGCGAAATCAATGTCGAAGACTGATGACATACAACTGTGGAGACTGTCCTGGGCCCATCCCCCATTCTCTGTCTCTCTTGGTCTCTCTCTGTTAAAAACAATAAATTAAATCTTAAAAAAAAAAGATTGAAAGCCACTCATTCCCTTATGTTTATTAAAAATGGAGGGTGAGCAAGAAGGTAAAGAAAACCTCAGAAATTCTATTTCCTTTTACTCAGTAAAGATTCTGACTTGCTCAGAAAACATGCCGATAGGAGACAGAAATATAAGAACAATGATGATAGAACTTTGCATTTACAGAGAGAATGGAACACAGTATGTAGCTGTAGGAAATTTACACAAGAGGTGTCCAACTGACGACCTACCTCACCCCACTACCACTACCGTTCTGTCAACATGTTGAAAAGCTTTGTTTTCTCTACTTTTGACAATTCTTTCTCCCTAACTGTATAATGCTAGTTTTAAACTTAAAAATAAGTTTTAGGTCTTCCAGGCAACAATGCCAGTTATTAAAACTTAAATAATGAATAACAATCACTGTAAGCATATAATCTGGTAGACTATTTAGACAATTCAACTTTTAGAGACTAGCACTTTTCATTTTAAAAGTCTAAGTATAATTTACATAAACTAAATTTTTTTGTGTACATTTGTGAGTTTTGACATACAGTTGTAACTAATATCACAATCAAGACAGAGAACAGTCCCATCATCTCAAAATTCTTCCAGTGTCTTGTCAATCCGTACAACACCCTCAACCCAGGTAGTCTGTTTTCTTCCTGGGACTTTTTTTTTTTCTCTTTTCAGAATGTCACCTACATAGAATCATTTTATTCAGGACTAGCACTTTTTTTTTTTTTTTTTTATCTTTTCACATTTATAGAGAGAAATTATCTTTTTGTCTTCAGTGCATAGTTATTTCTATTTTACTTTTTGACAGATAGAGAGAGAGACAGAGACAGAGACAGTTAGAGAACCAAACTGTGGGAACTCCCCAGTTCAGCACGTGGGTCCTGCCTGGGCCGGAGCCGGGATTCGATCCT
>PVKE010011459.1:0-40232 GCA_004027555.1 Craseonycteris thonglongyai | reverse complement strand
GCAAGAACTGAACTGGGGGCACACCCCAGTTCAGCATGTGGGTTCGCATGGGCCGGGGCCAGAATTCGATCCTCGGTCCTCAGGGCTTCAGAGCGAGCGCTTTACCTGCTGAGCCATCCCAGCTTTCCTGAAAGCTCTGATTATCGATCGCTAGTCCAGCCTTCTGCAGACAACTAGAGTTTTCATTTGGCTTTTGGGTGTGTCATTAATAATGTAGATGCTTTCAGGATGCCCTTCTAGGACCCCTAGCTTGGGAATGACACTGGACTAGTGTTTGGTAATCACAGAAAGAGGGAAATGCCTGAGATAGTGAGAGCCGTACTGACAGAAATTATTAGAGCTTTTATATATGGTAGGAAGTGTTTCACTACCCCTGCGTGTAATGACATTGAACCAGGCACCCTGTTCCCTTCTTAACATTCTGTACTGAGTACTTCAAAAAGAGCGATCATGCATTGACAGAACGGGAGTTAGAAGTGTCATCAGAGGACAGCGTTATAATTGGTGATTTTTTTTGGTGGGGGGGCTGATATACAGTCTTTATTTTAGCAAAAAGCTTTGTATATTGTGGGAAATATAGTGATTTGAATCTTATAACAGTGTTGTGTTTAATCAGTCCACTATCGTAATAAGAAAATGACTGTTTCTCAGTTAGTAGCAGGGTGGTATCTGTAAGTTACATTTTCCATTCTTCAAAATCAAGGTTTTTTTTTGTTGTTGTTGTTGGTTGTTTTACATTACTCTAAGAGATTAACAAATACCCTTTGGCAGGTTTATCATTCAGTGTTGATAGGGCAATTCTATAAAATCCAAAATTATACATAGAAACCAAAGGACTTTATCAACTAAACAGATTTTACTTTTGAGGAAATATTTATTTTTTCAGAGAGAGTAAAACAACACAATGTGACAAACAATTTAAAAAGTAAGTTATTAATGGCTGTATTTCAGATACCACTAATATGAAAATGTCCTCTCAGTAGTACTGACTGATTTCCAATGAGGTAGAGAATGTATATTAGGGAAATGGACAGAGGAAATAACCTGAGGGGAACTTGCATTTCGTTATCCTTTTAGGATGTTAGCTGTACAGCAAGACTTACTATGACAATGTGAATAATTGGAGGGCTAAAAGGAAGTATTAGGTAAAAATGACATAAAAGCAAGGGAAGGTGCAAATAGGTCTGTTTGGCCTTGAATATGGCTATATGGCATTGTGTAGGTACAGTCCTCATGAGAAAATCAAATAGATGACTAGATATAATGTGATGTGAGAAATTAAAAAAGAAATCTAAGATGTGATCTCTGCCTCTTAAGAAATTTACATGAACTGAATAAATTAGATGCCAACACATTACTTTTACTTCGCAATTTCTGTCACTTATAGTCCATACTAAATTCAAAATTGTTCTTCTAGCCCTAGGAAAGTTTCCTTACCTTCATGATCCTTGTAGTAGAAAAATGGTCATTTTTTTTTAATTGAGAATTTGTGAATGTCTTTAGCCTGATTTTACACTTTATAAATTCTTCATTCTTTCCTTTATAACATCTGCACTCAATCTGCTGCCATGGTGAATTATTTGTTAAAATTCTTTCATCTTCAATAATAGGTAATTAGTGTAGGAAAATCCAGTGCAATTTAATGTGGAAGTTAAAGACCTCAAGGGAATTTCTTAACTGATACACCTGCCTCTTGACTGGTTTTCCCAGCTCAGTATTGTATTTAATGAAAAACATGTTTTTGTTATTATAGCTGAGTCTCTTACTCTTGGCGCCACCCCTCATTAAGTGAGCCTTCCCTGGAGTGTCACTTGGAAGGGTGACTACTTTTAGGTGAGAGACAAGGACTTAATAAATGACTGAAGCATGCATTCTAGAACATTCTAGGGTAGGGTACACTAAATGAAGTGACATTTCCAAATGAAGTGAATTATATTTTGTGTCTCTGTCTCTCAAGATTCAGATGTTAGCAACTGTACACCTACAGGACCAGATACAGGTTTTGTGGACCCAAAATTTATACCATTTGGGGGGTCCTCTTTATGAACAAAAGCATAGAAAAATATCTTACACATGAAATTTTTACAAAAACATATAGTAACAATTGCTCTGCTCTGGACACCTTGAAGCTCATGTGTCATTAGCTTGAAGGTTTATCTGTCTTTGACAGATAATATTAGCCTCAAACTTGGTAGAATTTAAAAATACTATCTAATTCTAGGTGATATAGGCAAGACAAAAATGGGACAATCCTATGAAAAAGCCTAATATGCAGTGCCATTAAGACAAAATAGAGACCTCAGAGGCTATGAAATCATTTGTGTGGTAAGTTACAGCTTCAGCAGTGGTATTCCAAGCAAACATAGTTTAGTTTCTGTTTGTTGTTAATTTAGTAAAGAGCAGTGATTGGAAACTGTTCTTGCAGAGGGCCCTGATGGCTGAAAATGGAAAGCATTTGACAAGCCAGGGAAGGGAGGAAACCCTTAGCTTAGTCATTGATATGGAGAGAGTCACCTAAATTTGAATGTTTCTGTATAATCGGTGTCTTAATTGTGGTTGAGAATTTCTCCAGGAGAACAGAGTCACCATTTTTGGTTGATCAGGAGTTTACTTGTTAAAATAAGTAATTAAATAGTTTAAAAAGTATTGATTAACCATTGCATTGTCATAACGGGCATTTTAAGATCACCATTTATACCATGTGTAAGAGCAGGAAGATAAAGTACCGTGATGCTACCAAATAGCTTCCTAGAAAAGCAATTAGCTGATTTTTTTTTTAAGTTCACAGAAGATAAATGGTGTAGGCTTCCTATTTCCTGTCACTCTTGGTTACCTTTGTATGAAAATGGATTTCTTCCAAATTAAAGTCGGCACCAGCCTGTCCGACGGAAAAGGCATCTGCAAAGTAATGTGTACATTATGCATTCATGCCAGTCTAAAGTTCTTAATTACATTGGAGATGTGGAATGTTTTCAAGTCCAAGTATGCAGTCTGGTTGCTCATTGATGGGATGAGGGTGAGGGGCCCGCCTGGAGACTCGGGTTCCCTGTCTGATTTGGCCGCCTCATCTGATAGCCCTCATCTTCATCCTCCTTCAGCCACAGCACAGTCCACATGCATGGGGCATTGTGGCCTAGTCCCAGCACGGCTGGTCACACTCTGAGCTTCGTCCTATCCACAGAATGCGTGTCCTCCATTCTCTTCGTGAGGTCATGGAGAACTTGGACTGTGTAGATAGGCTGAGAAGAGTGAAAACTCAAAACTTTGATCTCAGATGCTGGATGAAAGCCCTTGTTTTCTAGAAGGGTCATTCTGAAGGTCATCGTGAAGGCAGGCAAGTGGAAGTGTTCCCATATTTTTTGGTACTTTTATGTTCAGCCAGTGGGACCCTAAATGGCAAAGCACATCCTCACTTTAAAAAATATCAGTTTCTGTACTCCTTTATTGAAAAAATTGAAGCACGCATATTAAAACGTGTCCTGTTGTGTGGAGGTGCTGGTGGCCTGTTTCACCACCTTCACTTGAGTCTCCTTTAGAATCATTTGTGAAGCCGATTGTTCTGGCTGTAAGGTGGGAGATGCCTCCAGAACTGGAGGCATTGAGGACAGGACCTGCACCGGCGGGTGGCTATTAGCAGACCTCACTTGATTTTCCCTATACATTTTCTCAGTTCTCACAAACCTTCCTCTCCCAGAAAGTATCCGGACAGATCATGGACTGCTTTTCCTTAAACTGCAATTTTATGTGTTGACTCCAACCCTGGGGTTAATCAAGACCACTCTGTGTTTGGAGCCACTAGAAGAGACTTGTGATCCAACATCTCTCCCACCCTGGAAAAGTGTCACTACAGCCAAGTGAGAAAAGCTTCTTTTGCAGTTCATCCTTCCTGGGCTGGTAGTCATGTGCAGGCTTTCAGACTGCAGGGCAGGTGCAGGGCACAGGGAGAGGTCCTGACTCTGCAGACCAACAAGGACTAGTTTCAAATCCTGGCTCCGCCACTAGTGAGCCATGTAGCCAGGGGCAAGTCTCTTAACTGTGCTGGACTTCAGTTTCCTCCTGTGTGAAGGGGAGAGATTGATAACTTCTGCTTAGCAGAGTTATTGAAGGAGGAATAGATGAGTTACAGTGTGTAATGTGCTCAGCAAATGATAATGTAGTAAGCATTTGGCAAATATTGGAAATACCTCTAAAATGTCTGCAGCAAACATTTTGGTGAAATTCATTCCCTTCTCCTCCATTTCCGGATTCTGAGCTCTCAGACCATCTAGGGTTGAGCACATTAGGAGTTAAATGTGAAGCAAACAGAGCTGCTATAAATAATTATAATAATTAGTATGAGTTATTATTGTGGATTTCATTGAGTGTTTACTATGGGCCAGTCACTCTTTTGAGCACTGTACAGATATTAACTTAAGTAGTCATAAAAAATGCTATTGATAGGTACCATTACACTGAACTGTGTCCCTTGCAACTTTCAATTTAAATAGAGATAGGGTCTTTACAAAGGTGATCAAGTTAAAATGAGGTCACTAACATTAGCCCTAGTCCAATATAACTGAAGAACTTTCAGAAAGGGGAAATTCTGGGGCACACACACACAGAGAAGACAATGTAAAGCCACTGGTAGAAGATGGCCAGCAACAAGCCAACAGAGAGAGTCCTGGGACAGACTCTCCCTCACAGTCCACAGAAGGAACCAGCCCTGCCGAAACATTGATTTTGGAATTCTAGCCTTCAGAACTGGGAGATGATTAATTTTCCAAGCCATCTGACTTGTAGTACTCTGTTACAGCAGCCCCAAATACTAATCAAGGTACAAGCAAGGACAAAGCCACTGCCATACAATGTCATCTGGCTAGCGAATGGGGTGTGAGTCAAATTCAGTCCAGTTCCAGCAACCACTCTACTCACTCTGGTCTAACATTGGCCTGTTTATGTCAGAGAAATGGACCCTGAGCAGCAGAGTCCACTTTCATCTAGGAAGGTAATGCTGGTTAATCATGTGGATAAGTGACTCTACTGCTCAGCTCAATTAAACGTGCCACTTAATACTTTGTGCCTTCAAAGAGCTCCATTTTAATGAGTCAGTCTCAATACTTGCTGCTGAAATTTTTAACATTTTTCCTCAGCCCAAATTAGGCTGATCAGACATCTGTTTTAAATGGACAGAAAACAATGTTACTGTCCCGTTTCAACTGGTACAAATGATCAGCCTAGTCTCAGTGGGCTAAATTCAAGGTGCCAGTAGGCTGATCAGATGTACTGCTTAAAATAGGACAGTATATTGGGAAGCTGGGATGGCTCAGTGGGTTAAGCGCTCATTTTGCAGCCCTGGGGACCAAGGATCGAATCTCAGTCCCGGCCCGAGTGGACCCATGTACTGAACTGGGGAGTGCCCCCAGTTCAGTTCTCACCAGGGTGAGACCCTGGCCCAGTTCCTGCCCTGTGCAGCCCTGTGCCCACCTGTGGAATGAAACTATGTGGAAAAACCTGTGCAGCCCTGTGCCCACCTGTGGAATGAAACTATGTGGAAAAACCGATGATGTGCAACTATGGAGACTGCTCTGGGCCCTCCCCCTTCTCTCTGTCTCTGTATCTCTCTCTCTCTCTCTCTCTCTCTCTCTCTCTCAAAAATAAATCTTTTAAAATAGGACAATATAGTTGTTTTCTGTCTCATTTAAAATGGTACATCTGGTCAGCCTAGGCCAAATCTTGTTGATTGTGTATTTCACTTAACTGGAAATAAAGCTCAAGAGTTATATGTTCCATATAGATAATAATAGCTCAGAAAATCCCAGTATACAGAATAAGAGAGACAATTCTATCACAGCTTTGGCAATAAAATCTCAGGGGGATCAAGCATTTGATAAGGGAGAATTACATCATTCAGCTATTAACCCAAGACTACCTTCATCTTCAAAATTTCAACAATTTCTAACAATGAATACAAAAGAACTTTCAGAATTTCAGTTTCTTTTCTCCTCATCTCTCTCTCTCTCTCTAGGACCCCCCCCCCCCCACACACACACACACATAAACACACACACACACACAAAAGTAATATCCCCACTTTTATATTTTGTTTACTGCAGACGTTTTAGAGGTATTCCTAATATTTACCAAATGCTTACTACATTTTTGTTTTGTTTTTACTGTGGTGTTTCCTGAAGTGTCCCTAACTAGACCTGGCCCATAGTTGGTGCTCAGTAGAAATTTGTGAAATTAGTTAATTTGTTTAAGGAGATGGGTGAAGGAAGTCACTGCCTCCAATCATTGACCTCTCGCTGAGGCTTCTGTAATTCCTGCCAAACCTTTCATGGGAAGAGAGGAGCCAAACACTTCTAACATATAATTTATAGCCGCTGTTACAGAGAGAAATGGGAACCATATTTACTGCTGTATGTAAACATAGCCCATGTAAAATAAACCGTTTTGGTGTATGCTGACCTCGGGAACAGACGCTGAAGCCACACTGACGGCTGCCAGCCATGTGTGCTCTGCTCGGGGTCCTTGCTCTCTTTGGTTTTCCTGAGCAGAAGCCCTGGCTTGGGGGCAGTGTGTCATGTGCGGTGTCTATGACGCAGGCAGATGTGTGTGTTCTTTGGTCACATGACATGAGCTGTAGCTGAAGGAGGTAGGAACAAGGAGAGGGATTGAGGGAGATGGTACATGGTAGGAGAAGGCCCAAATTTTCAAACTTACTGCCATATGAACTACATTTCTATGGACTCAAAATATCCTAGAATATGTGGAGTTCTTAGAGGCACCCCTTGATTCCAGTAGGTACTGTATCCCAGAATGTCCCTTGGTCCTTTTTCTAGTAATGTTGTGTTTCATTGATCCTATTTTTGTGACAATATCTATTTCACTTGTTCATGCTAATGCATTGTTTCATAACTTGTGCAAATATAACCCACATATTCATTTAGAGCTGTGCATATTTGTTGTCTTGCAGACATATTCTTCAGATATAATCCTGGTTATATAGCATTGGGGTCCACAAAGCCCTGGGCTTGCCTTTAATAGGTAGGAAATGGTTGACCCCTTATGTATATGACAGAAAGATAAACAGTGGAAAATAGAAAAATGTATGCATTCAGCTGTTTTTATAAGCCCTGAGAACAAGTAAAGATCAGCCCTTTCCCCAATCATAGATGCATTGAAAATCTCCGAGAGCTTCAGTGATGGGATATTGAATTCCTGTCTGTGACTTCCCCATAAAGCCTCATCCTGCCTGTGCGCCCACTCTACAGTGAGGAGGGAGCTTGCAGCCTCCTTCATAGCCTTCCCATCTTCAGATTGCTCTCGACCTTCCGTAAGCCTGCCTACAAATCAATCTTTCTATGACTGATGCTTCTTAGCTTTATGTGCCTATTGGAATTTCAAATTGTTGGCTATTTCAGTGTCCTTTTTTTATTATTAATTCCCATGGATTAGGTCCCCACAGTGTCCCTTTGGAAAGTAGTACCTCACGCAGGGTCATGCCACCCTTTCCAGATAGACATTAAAGTACACTTAAGCATGCATTTTCAGAGTAGCCTTCCTTGCTTCTTCATAGCTTATCTAAATCACTCCTTTACCACTTGACCTTTATGCTTTTACAATCTGCGATAAATGTTATGGAAAATGGAGAAAGCAGAGCAGAGTAAAGGGGGTTGTGGGAGGAGGCACATGGGGTTGGAGGGTAGGGAGCCAGTCACAATATTGAAAAGGGAGGCTAGCGTAATCTTTCATGAGAAAGTCAGATTTGTGCAAGAAGAAAGTGAGGCTGGGACATGAGGGAGTTAGCCAGGAAGGCATCTGGAGAAAGAAAATGTCAGCTACATGGATTTCTAGAGCAGAGACCTGAGTGGGAACGTGCCTCCTCACCCTGTAATGGCAGGAAGGCTGTGTGCTAGAATGGAGTGCATGAGGACAAAGGAAATGGGAGAGAACCCATATCAGGCGAGGCCTTCAGGCCACATACGGCCTTGGCTTCACTATGAGTGAGAATGGGAGCCATTGATGGGTTTTGAGCGGAGTCATCATCTGACTTAGGTAGTAAAAGGGTCAATCTGTCTGTGTGGAGAATAAACCGTATCGGGGCAGAGATAGAAGCAGATTACTGCTCTGGTCTTGGGGAGGGACAAGAGTGGTTGGGACCAAGGCAGTAGCAAAGATCATGAGAAGCTTGGATTCTGGATATATTTTGAAGAATGGCCAGTAAGGTTTGCCTGGATGAGAGATGGAGAGGAGCTGAGGAAAGGTCTTTGACCTGAGCAACTGAAAGAAAGAAGTTGCTTTTATCTGAGATGAGAAAAAGCTATATATACGTGAAGCAGGTTTTTGAAGGGAAGGGCAGGAGTTCATTTGGGCTTCTTGAATTTGAGGCATCAATTAGACATCCAGGTGGAGATGATAAGTAGGCACACAAATTGAAGTCACAAATCTGGAGTTTGGTAGAGGAGGCAATCTATAACTGGGCTGGAGATAGAGAGTTGGGAGTTGTGGGCATATGCATGCTAGACGAGGTCACCCAGGGAGTGAGTGTTGATCCAGGAGACCAGTGAGCCCCAATGCCTTCCTACACCAGGTACTAGAGCAAGCTTGTCCAGCACGTGGCCAGCTTTGAATGGGGCCCAACACACATTTGTAAACTTTCTTAAAACATGAGATTTTTTTGCAACCTTTTCTTTAGCTCATCAGCTATAGCTAGTGTTAGTGTATTTTGTGTGGCCCCAAAACAGTTCTTCCAGTGTGGCCCAGGGACACCCCTGTGTTAGAGAAAAGAGAAAGAATCCAGCAAAGGACACAAAGAAAAAGTGATCCATAGGTAGGAAGAAAACAGAGTATAGTATCTAGAATTCTCAAGAAAAGAGGACATCAAGGGGAAGCCAGGATGGCTCATTGGATTGGGCACTCACTTTGCAGCCCTGGGGACCGAGGATCGAATCCCGGCCCCGGGCCGTGCGGACCCATGTGGACCCATGTGCTGAACTGGGGAGTGCCCCCAGTTCAGTTCTCACTGGGGTGAAGACCCTGGCCCAGTTCCTGCCCTGTGCAGCCCCTCCCACCTGTGGAATGAAACTATGTGGAAGAACCAATGATGTGCAACTATGGAGACTCTTCTGGGCCCTCCCCCTTCTCTCTGTCTCTGTCTCTGTATCTCTCTCTCTCTCTCTCTCTGTCAAAAACAATAAATAAATCATTAAAACAAAACAAAACCAAAAAAAAGAAAGAAAAGAAAAGAGGACATTAAGAAGGAATGGTAATTATCACCAGTGTCAATTCTGCTGATGTTAGATTTAGTAACATGAAAGTCACCAGGTACTTCAAGGAGAGTTTTGGGGCCAAAGCCCAGAGAGAATCAAGAAGGGAAATTAGAGACATCACATATTGATATCTTTCCAGAAAATTTGCTACAAAGGGCAGCAAAGACTTCGAAAGTAATATGTTCTCATTGTAACAATTTGGATAAAATCAAGAAGAAAAAAAATTACCTGTAATTCTACAATCTAGAAATAATCACAGTTAAGATTTGGATATAGATCATTTTGGTCTTTTTCTATACTTACATCTTCTTTATTGAATTGAGATAAAGCTATTCCACATGGTTGCTTTCCCTTTATTTTCCTTGTATATGCTGAAACCACTTTACCATGCCATTGAACAGTCTTCAGCAACATCCAGTCGATGGCCTTTGTGTCTCATTTTATTGTGAACCTGACTGGTTTTATCCTACGGTAACAACATCATTTCTTTACATTACCTTTGTTTAGCATTGAACTGTTTTCAGTTTTTTCAGTATTATAAATTATTCTGCAATGAATGGACTTACAAGTAAATTTTGTGTAGATACAATGTTTTCCAAGGAGAAATTCTTAGGCATTTAATTTATAATTCCAAATGAATAAAAGGTTTTCATATATTGTAAATTTTGTTCATGTCTTTTGTTCTTTTTTCTGTTGAAGTGTTAGTACTTTTTGTTACTGAGGAGTTTCCTAAATATTAAGAAAATTGACCTTTCCTAAATATATTAGAAGTAGTAGTCCTCTCAGTTTGTTGCTTAACTTTTGTTAATAATGGAGAAATTAAATTTTGTATCTTTCTTTCTTTTGATCTCTTTCTTTGTAATTATAGTTAAAAGGGCTATTTCCATAGATACAGTAGAGTTAAATCTATAATAGGAAACCATTAAGGAAGTAGATGAAAAGTTATATATCTGGAATTTATTTTGATATAAATTAAGTCTTTACTTGTTTATTTTTTTTCAAATAGTCAAATTTCAACATAACTGATTAATTAGTCCATATTTTCTTTATAATTTCAGTAAGAAAAAAAGATGAATACTTCATCTTTAAGGGGTTGTGGGATATAGGTATAAGTGAGGATCTTATAATACAATTTCTTGTGAAACTGAAAATCTTAAATCAAAATGCTCAATCCTTTCTTCAAGACCGAGTGGGAATTCTGCCACTTCTGTAGTGTGTTCTAACCATTGAAGAAGAGCATCCTTTCTTCTGTATTTCTGTTGTGTCAACATTTGTTATATTACCACGTATTGTTATTTACTTTTCTTTGTGTATATCTGATCTCACAAATATATTGTAAGAAGCTTGAGGATAAGGTTTCTTTACCACTCACCTTTGTACCATATTTTTTGTAGAAGATGATCCTAATAAATCAGTACTGAATTATTTTCTCTCTGAGGTCTGGGCATTGAATTTCTGCTCCTGAAAATTAGAGACAAACATACTTAACTGGTCTAAGTGATATTAGGTAAATTAATGACAAAAATAAAGAATAAAGACCAGAATGAAATACAAACAGAGCATAAAATCTGACCCAGCATTTCTCTCTATTTGCTTCCAAACCTCTTGCTCTTTCCTAAGCATGCCATTTTCATCCATACTTCTCTCTTTTTCTTATGCCTGGTGTATTATCCTTTCCTAATTTGCCTGCTGAATTCTTCCTTCATGGCCAGTTCCTCTTATTAAAAAAAGAAATACTTGGAAGTTAGAAATTTACCGCTTAAAATTGACCATTGTTAACGTATTTGTTTTCCATCTTACTCTTGATAGTTTTTAATTACTCATTATTTTTATTAACACGTTCCATGCTCATTTGAATAACTGAAATAATTTAAAAAATGAAACTTAAAAATCAACTCAGATCCCATCTAGAAGAAAAAAAAAATCATGAAGATGAACTTTATTCCAGAAAACATTCTCTGTTTCTTTACCTCTTTCTCTTCATATTTCTTTAGTTTCATAAAATTTGGAGCCTCTCTTGAACTTTGATATGTATTCTAATATGCCCATCCTGTGCCTTCTTATAGAGGTTTTTTCTGTTTCTGTTTGAATATGTAAAGAACCTTTTCTTCAAATTTCTTTACTTTAACCAAAATATGGCTTAATGCAGAGCATTTCATAAAATGTGGAGTGTTCTTTCAGTCTTTTAGGATTAGTTCATTCTTCTAGGTCAGGGGATTTTTTTTGTATATTGTTTGCAAATGTTGTTTGCACATCCTGTGTTTTTTTTTTTGGCCACTTAAAGGATTTACCCTTATGTATTTTTCTTTCTTTCATATTTATTAGTTCCTTTCTCATTGCTTTTCTTTCTAATTGCTTTAATCTGTATTTTTTTACCTGCACCCACTACTATTTTTCTGAGATTTTTCTGTATATCAGTAATTCAGTTTTTGTGTCTATTCTGTTTCTTACTGCCTCTGATTTTTTTCATTAGTTCTGTCCTGTGATTATACAGAAAAACTGTGCCCCCCATGATTACTTAAGTCACTCTTTCTAAGAATTTATAACATTGTAATTCTCGTTTTTGTTTTCTCAATCAGAAGATTAATTTATTGTCACAATCCAAGGTTTTATTTTTTCATTAAATCAAACTTTCCTGCACTTTATTAAAATTTGGTTCTTTTTTTATAACAGGCATTTTCTAGTACCAAAACACTCGTCAAAAGAAGCATCTCTATTATATCTTAATTTAGAGCTTAGTGCTACTCATGGATGGATTCTAAAATTAGTGACTTGAAAACAAGGGAGAAGTTTTGTTTTCTTTCATTATTAATTTGAGGTGGTACACTGCTTCTCTCCTGTGACATCCTATCATGGATCCAGGCTCCTTTTTTTCTGTTGTTCTACCACTCAGAGGAGATGTATACTTATCTGCATGATCCGAGATGGGCCACGTTTCTTTCGAGTCCTCTGGGAGAAGGAGGGGAAGGTGAGGGAACATATCACCCTTTAAAGGTTCAACCTGGAAGGAACACAAACCACTTTCTCTTATATTCCATTGGCCAGAATTAGTCACCTGATTCTCTTAGCTTCAAGGAAGGCTGAGAAATGGTTCCAGCTATTTTACTGGGTCAACATGTGTCCAGATAAAAAATTTTTATTATGGAAGAAGACATCATGAGGTATTGTGGAAAAACAAGCAGCCTCTGCCCTATAGTGGTTATTACTTTGTATCAGTGGTAGTATGTTTAAGGGTTTATCTCATGATTTTCATGAGCTCTTCAGAGGAAAGAATCATCTTCCCCATCCTTACTTCCCCAGTGCCTGAGTCTAACACATAGGTAACAGGTGCTAATTTTTTGTTGAATTGTTGTTTTGAATTAAAATGATGCAGTCTATGCAGTTTTTTGAATTTCTCAAAAAATAGGGTCTATAAGTTCATAAAATGTTTTAGAACATTCTATAAATTTTTGGCAAAAAGGAAAAGGCTCCCAGTTGTATTATTCTAGTTTAATAATTGTCCCTGAAATACATGATAGCTACAAAGTATATGAATTTTATGGAAGTAACTATAAATATAGTGATTACTATAGGTTCTTTTTCCTGAATATGAAAATGACTTAGGATAATAAGTGTATTTCTATCTAAATTCATGAGTTCTCTTATGACATTTGGGTTAAGCCTGAAATGGATTAATCTTTTTCTGATAAAGTTTCTTAAGCTGTGATTTCTCTGGTGACCACATTTAATTAGATATTAAATAAACTGCTTATCTTTATACCAACAGGTTTTATGACTGCATTTTTATTCCTGGGCTGTATTTCACAGATTAAGTTGCTAGTAGAAGTAAAATAAATAAATAAATAATTTAGTAGACCATAATATTCTTAGATTATAAATTAAAACTTGTCCACTTTTTAAATGAAAAACAAATAAGCTTAAATGTAATGGACAAAGATAGGTGAGATAGTAAAAATATGTATATTCCAGTAAAAATAACTGCATTTTTCTTTTCCAAGTACTGTTTTTTCCCCTAGGATTGGCTATGTGTCTTTTAAGTGGAAAAATTTAATCTGCAAAGGCTAAAGCATTTTGTGATAAATTTCTGAAGTTTTTAATTAAAAACTTGAATTTTTAAAAAATACGATACATCACAGTAAGATTCTCCAACTTCTATATAACAACATTCTGACTCAGCTTCCTTTTACCCCCAAGTATTGGAATAGAAGGAGAGATGTGCAGACCTCATACGTGTTGAACACCAAAGATTAATTTAATCTTTTAGTGCATGGAAACCACAGAGATTGATCTGGAAACCCTAGATGACCTTTTGTACAGACCAGAGCAAGAGAGTTTTCTGACTTGCCTGCAGTGCTAAGATCCTGTATGGAAGAAAGTAACAATTGTCAGGTTGCCTAAAGGCATCGAGTTTGTAAAGAGTTTAATTTTTCTGTCTTATTCAGTTTCCCTAGAGCAAAATTTTAGAAGAGAACCTTTTTTCCTTCAGAAGTTTCCTTAGTTCTGTCAAATTGGAAGTGAAGTGATTTTTACCTTTCTCTCTTAATCCCTTGTTCTCCACAGGTAGACTTCAAGTGAAGAATAGGTAGGGATAGGTGACTAGCGGAACCTCCCTGAGAGAAAAGATGATGGCTTAACTGGTTACGTAAAGGCTCTAGTCAGTTGAGGTTCATCTCAGTGCTTGGTTCCAATTTCTGGCATGTGTTACAATTGGTATCTTTGGGGCCTGGGTGGTTAAACAACATCTAGGTTGCAGTCTCCTTTTTCCAGGTGCTTTCTGGATAGTTCCATTTTAATGGTTTAGATCAGGGGTGTTCAACCTTTTGGCTTCTCTGGGGCACACTGGAAGAATTGTCTTGGGCCACACATAAAATGTACTAACACTAACAATAGTTGATGAGCTAAAAACAAAAATTTCATAATGATGTTTTAAGGAAGTTTACAGATTGGTGTGGGGTGCATCCAAAGCTCTCCTGGGCCGCATGTGGCCCACAGGCCATGGGTTGCACAAGTTTGGTAGATTCTGGTGAACCATGTATTGCATTCTCATCGAAACCTGACATCCTGGAATCATCTTGGCTGCTGCTTCTATAGTCATACCATGTCTTATTAATTAATCTTTCCAAACGTCTCTCATAGTCTTCCAAACCTTAGTGCTACCTTCTCACTTAACTATTTCACTCTCATACTAGTTTTTCTGGCCTTTGAATGTTCATATAATCAACTTCTCTTTAACTCTGAGCAGCATTATCTGATTAATCACCCTAAAGATTCAATTTTTCATTAGTTTCTTCACCAGCTAAAAATAGGCACGTTCCCTCTGCATGAAGGACATAGAACAATGTTTTATGGGCAAATAAAAGTTGTTTAAAGATAATATAATTTCACAGTTCCTTTAAACATTTTTTTTAATTGTGGTAAAAAAAAAACCCAGCATAAAATTGACTGTTTTAACCACTTTTAAATGTACAGTTTAGTAGTGTGAAGTATATTTAGGTTGTGCAACAATATAATTTTTGTGGGTCTTATTTCCTCCTCACTGAAGGAAATTGTAAATCCTGTCACATCTATCAGAGGTTTTTAAGTATTTTACACTAAAGAACTTCATACCGGTCCATTGAAAGCATTATATGCAGTTATTAAGTGGCGTCTGCTGGAATTTTTCTTGTTCTCAGTTGTAATTTTGCTGCTCTGTCATCCTTTTCCTGATGTCTCTGACATGAAGAAAGAGGGTTCCGCATTCATATTAGACATTTGGTACTGGCTGTGATGGATAAGACCACTGTTGATGTAGGATTTTGCTTTTCCCAACCACCCTTATTAGAATACAGGCTAATTGCATGATGTTCCAATGAAACACAATTCAACTACATCAAGAAAAAAATAAATAATATTGTTAACACTCTCATACCAGAGCAATTAAAATTAAAGAGAACATGTAAAAGCCAAAATGCTTTCTAAGATCTGTTAATGATCTTATTCAAGTGAATTATTTGATTTTATTTGCATTCTCAAATGGCTCAGAAAGAAGAGAGCATCATATTGTGAACTAATTTTCAAACTTCTAATTCCATACAATTTAAAATAATATAATTTTGATCAAAATTCACAGATGGACTTTGCAGGCTTTTCCCCCCAAATCTAAGCCCTTGATTCTTTCTTTTTCAGTATTAAATCATTATTAAGCTAGTTGCAAGCAAGACTGGCTAGCTGTAAGTCTTTGGCCAATTCTCTTAATTGATCTGGCTTTCAGATGTATTTAATTAGACTCTATTCTTTTTCATACATATTTTGATTCCTTTACATAATGTAGTAATGACCAAAGTAAAAATATAGTACTATATTGTCAGGCTTAGCACTATATTCTGTTCTGGATATAACGGAAAAGAGAACCTTTTACATTATATTACAATAAAACCTTAACATTATTAAAAAAAAAAAAACCTTAAACTTACAGTATTAAGAAATGTTGCATATTCATAAGCTGATTAATTAATTTGTATTTTGTACATTGAAATATTGGCATTCTGGGCTTGTTTTGCCCTCCGTGTTTTCCATTGGCTTTTTCCTTCCAATGACTCCGTTTACCAGCTATGTGATTGCAGTATACATCTCCAGGCCTTACCTTCCTTCTCAGCTGTAATGCCCTATTTCTGACTACTACCTGGATGTTTGTATAGATACCTCATATGGAAAATGGACAGCACTGATCATACTGCCTTTTTGCAGAGAGGGCTCCTCGGAAATGCTGTATTGGTTACAGGAGGACCTTCCACGAGGCTCTAAGCTAATAAAATCTTGGTGTCATTCTCTTTGCTGTGCTTCCAGCATTCAACCTCTATTCTACCATTAATTCCTTTCATCTTACCTAAGAGAGTCACTCAAGTGGGATTCCACATCCCAGTGTTTCATCACCTCTTGGCTTCCTGCCATTTCTTCCAAATTTAGTTTGACATCCCATTACTAGCAGACATTCACGGCTAATATACATATTTTTTTTCTAACAAATAGAGATGAAAAGGAAAAACAGAATTTGATCACATCACATTCTTGTTTCAACAGTTCCTTTTGTTCCCCTACATTCCCAGAGCAGCTTTCAGTGTCCCCCATGTGTATTGTGCAGAACAGTTTTGAGGACTATCAATAGTTCTGTAAAATGATGCTCAAGTTAAACTGGTTTTTACTGCCATATTTTTCAGCCCTGTTGACACCAAATGTATGTTATGAATCTCTGAAAGGAGACTATAGGATGCAGCATTTTCCAAACTTACTTGATCACAAAACATTTTTTCAAAGCAACTCATGGCTTTAGTATTCTGAGATACATACACTGGAAAATATCTAAAGGATAATAGATCTAGATATTGGACCCAACATACGGCACCCTTCACAATCTTATACCACCTCACCCTTCTAGCTCTCCCCTCACGTTGATGGGCCACGTTCACTATGCTTTTGCTACTCATAACTGGACTGCTGTCCCCCCAGCATACTATGCACTTCCATGCCTCTATGCTCTATGGTCAATTTCTCCATACCTGAAATCTGTATCCACTCACCTGCATCCCATCAAGGCCACTGTCACTAAACCTTTGTTGATGTCACATAAGCAAGGGATTTTATTTTTTCAGTTGGATGTTATAAGTACTTGTTATAATTACCCTCCAAATCTGGAAACATCTCTCCCATTTCATTACAGTCTGCTGACTTTAATTTTTCCATCTTCCAGTCACAACAGTTATTTTTATCCATTAGGATACAAATCTGAGCTATTTTTTAATTTTTATTTTAACTTTATCTTTTAATTATAGTTGGTATACAACATTACATTAGTTTCAGGTGTACAACATAGTGATTAGACATTTATATAATTTAGGAGGTTATCACCCTGATAAATCTAGTGCCCACCTGGCACCATACATAACTATAATACTATTGATGCTATTTCCTGTGCTTTAGTTTATACCCTCAAGACTATTTTCTAACAATCAATTTGTACTTTTTAATCCCTTCACCTTTTTCACCCATCTCCCTAGCTCCCCCACCTGACATTCGTCACAGTGTTCTCTGTATTTATGAGTTTGTTTCTTCTTTATTTTATTGTTTAGATTCCACATATAAATCAAATCATATATCATTTGTCTTTCTCTGTCTCACTTACTCCACTCAGCACAAAACCTTTATCACCTCTATGAAACCTCTACTCCTAATGGAACGAGTTGCTTTCGATGGTTCCCTCACAGCACTCTTGTCCCCCCTCCCCCATCTATTCATCCATCCATCAATCCACCTATCTCACTGTATTTCCATTAGGTTCACACGGTTGCCTTCTTTGCTAGTCTGTGAGTTTCTAGTCAGGCTGACACCCTATCTTACTCATCTTTGTGTCCTTGGCACTGAGTGCATTGCTTACCATGAAGGTGCTTTACAAATTAATGTAAAATTAAATAAAAAGGCTTTAAAAATCACATAGCAGTTCTTGCCACACAGGAGTCACAGTATTTTATAAGCAAGCATTATCCCAGGCTGGAGATTGAGGAATTCACATACTTCGTATCTTACACTCTCTCAGAATTCTGGCTGCAATACATTTTTAAAAGATATGGGTAGTGTAAGAATAAACTCCTGGATTAATACCTTCATTGGGGGTAGCCGATGCTCAGTAGAAAACTGACCACACTCTGAGAGAATAGGATTTGAAATCATATAATTTTATTTAAGAATATAGGTCTAGCTTCCTTAAATTCCTTAAGGAAAGAATTCTTTAAAACAAATAAACACCCATCGTCTGATCCAAGTAATTTAAAAGTCCAGGTAACACTGCTTTAAGTTGAGACTAAATTAGAATTAAATGAGCCCAGCACTGTCCTGAGTCCCCAGTTCTATCTCAGAATGACGTGATATTAATGGAAGCATCTGTTGATGGATGTAAACTAACATTAGGTTAACACACCAGTTCCGAATTTGCCTGTCTGTATATGGTATCTGCAGGTGGCAAAACCCAATGTTAAGCTATTTCAATTCACTTCAACAAACACGAGTTTATGAAGACTTCCCTTGTGGTTGGTAGGAGTTCTCCAGGGCTCTTACTTGCAAATGTGGACACAACAGATTAATGCAAAGGCTGTGGATAAAGGTTTCCATATCCCTTTCTTTTAGGTTTAATGGTTTTAACATTAATTGCTCTGTAGGATCAAGCTGTCAGAGGAGAATTCAGCCTTTGCAACAATGAAAGACGAACAGACATAAAGAGAGAGAGGTCAGAGATACCCTCCTCTTGGGGAAAAGAAAAATCTCTTATACCTTTGACCCTGGTTCATGCATTGATGGTCACCATTTGAGAAGTGCAGCTGTGAAGCAACTTAAAGTAAAGCATGTGTGATTGTATTTGTAATGATCAGTCTTTTTGTTTCCCAAAGAACTAACTGGGATAAAAAGTGTGGAAAACACCACCACCCTTGTCATCATTAGTAAGTTTACTTCTCTAAGTACTCTAAGGGCATAATGCTTATATTTAGCATAATTTCAACTTCTGAAATTGCAATTCTAAGTGAAAACACTACTATTTAACCTGCCAGACAAATTATTACTGAGCTTCACGTTGGATATTTTGGTGGTATTAGTGTTTTCAATTCAATTTTAATATTCAGACTCTTGGGGAAGCCGGGATGGCTCAGTGGGTTAAGCGCTCACTTTGCAGCGCCGGGGACCGAGGATCGAATCCTGGCCCCGGCCCGTGTGGACCCATGTGCTGAACTGGGGAGTGCCCCCAGTTCAGTTCTCTCTCTGTCTCTGTATCTCTCTCTCTCTGTCAAAAAACAATAAAAAAATTTTAATATTCAGACTCTTAGAAAATACTAGGTTAACTTGAGTAGGCATTATCTTGCACTTTTTTTTTAACCTTTGTATTAGCTTATTTTACATCTGTGGGTTTCTATAAGGATTGTATTGTTCCTTGGGTAAAACAATGTAATAATGTCATTTTTAAATGCACTTAGAACCTCACTTTACTGAAAATTACACGTTTAGAACCGCTTCTTTGCTTTATAGTAGTGATAATGAAAAACAATAAAGTTTATTTAACATTCACACCTTTGGGAAGGATAATCAATTTCATGTATTAGACAAGAGACTACCCTCATCAAATTTAAGCTTAAACATCTGGCCAGTTTATTCATTCAAAAAGTAAGTGGCTTGTTAAAGGTTGTTAATAAGGATGCTGTTGTAACTTACTTGGACTCTGGAAGTTTGTGAACACTGGCTGGATTGGGTCATGTGAAGAGGTTGTGGCTAGAATTGGCGAGTAGGTGCTTATGCTTGACATCGAAAATCATGAAGTTCAGTGAATGCATGGCCTGTCTTTTTAATGTGATTTTATTTTTTTGCTTTTTGTGGAAGTATAATTTATATATAGATAAGTGATCCTTGAAGAGTTCTTACAAATTGAACACGTCTGTGTAACTATCACCCAGCTTAATAAATGGAGCATTGCCAGACCCCAGAAGTCCTCGTACATCCCCTCCCAGTAACTATCCCACCTGCCGAAGGGTGACCATTAGCCTGACTTCTAACAGCAAAATTATTTTTGCCCATTTCTGTACTTTATCTTACTGACTTCTTGTTCAGCATTGTATCTGTGAGATTCATTCACATTGTGTGAATTGTAGACTGTACTTTCTCATTGCATTCCATTAATTTGTCCTTACCTATCTGTTTTTATTATAATTGTATCATTTCATTAATTTAATTTCTCTGATTTAACTGCACACCAATTTGCCTTTAAAAAGGTCAAATGCTATTCCTTTTACTGCATGTGCCATGCAATCTTTTAAAACATAGATAAATGAGGCAGCAGTAAATTTAGCAAATTTTATGAGTAAAAGAAACTGGTAGCACATTTTCATTATTTGAAAAGAGGTCATGTACATGGCAGTCCATTGCAATTCTGAATACGTAAGAAGAAAGCGAATCTGTTAGAAAGCCAAAATAAATTTAGTCGCAAGACGATGACAGAAATACAGTGGTACTTAAGGTTTGGATGTTGCCATATACTTTATCATTGACTGGATGACATTTTTAAGAGCATATTTTAGAGCCAAAAAAAAAAAGGTGGATTTAGTTTGGTTACCAGCACAAAATTTCTAGCATGTAAATGCCTCACATCTGTGTATTTGTTTTGCTGCAGACATAACCAGCACAAGTTTAGTGATGAAATCTGTTCTTAATTATGAGACCAGCTGTTGGATTGGGAGCCATTTTTCCCTCCTCATGTGAAGTTGCTTGGTTCACTTATTTTTGCTGGCATTTTTCAGGGTTGCTAGTGCAAAACAGGGTCCCTTTGTGAGAGGCTGCAATTTGTTTTCTGTACCAGAGCCAGTGCAAATGGACTAAATCTGCACAGCAGGGTGCTTTTGTCTGTTCTCCTCCCATACTGCAGGCTGCCCTGTGTCTCTGCTCAGCACCAGAGACTTATAAAACCACGCAACAAATGAGGGGCTGCTAAGAGTTCTGGCAAGACTCAGGCAGGAGGCAGTTCATGTGAATTAACTAGGTCCTTCTGATGGGTGGCAGAGTGGGACAATACAGAACTGGAACAAATGATATTAATGCCCTATTTTGTTTTCAGTTTTGCAGATTTATTAACATACCTCTCTTAATTTCTATCCAGTTATGTTTACATCCATGGGGTTATAGCATCTTATGATCATGTAGGTTACCAACACAAAGCAAAAACACAGTTAGGTAATCTTTTAGCTTATTTTTTATGTAGTCTTAGTGCTTGGCCCAGACCTTCACAGAAGGGACCTATATTTAATTTCTCCAGGTATTTCATGGCATACTAAAATAAGGACTTTGGATGAAGCTGATATGGAAACTGAGAGAAGGGCATCTTTCATTATTAAAATGTTCAACTCAGAACTCAATTGAAAAGCTTTCTAGATTCCTTTCTGTATATAGAAATCTGGTTTTAGTTGGAAGCAATTAATGTCCATATATCATCAATCTTAGATGCATTGTACATTTGTTCATATTCTGTATCATTTCAACTCTAGCCACAATCCCCTTGACACTTGAAATTTCACATTTTAAATATTAGAGACAACTTCCATGACATTGTAAAAGACAAAAACAAAAATGCCAAAACATAGATTACTCTTAAACTGGGAAGAAAACACTTTTACAGTATTTTGTTTTATTAATATGTTATGTAGAAGAGGAAATAACTTTTCTTTCTCATGCTTCAAAAACAGGGTTGTATAGGCTTCGTGAAGTGGATTTTTTTTGAAAATTAGCTAAATTAAAACTAGTGTTTAGTTTCTCTGCCCTGCTGGCACTTTCTGGAGCCCTGTAGTACTATTGCAAAACTGTTGGAATACTCAGTTCTCGAAACCTTCTTAAAATTACTTGCCTTGCGGTATCCCCCCCCTCCTATTTTAATTAAATGCAGACCAACCAGAGCAATTATATGAGTAATTCAGTCCCTTAAAGCCTCTTTCACACAAAGAATTCAAGGAAAAGTGAGTTTTTCTCACCTGGATTGTCCATCTAATGATGTTTGTGCCTTCTGGCCCTTCCGAAGTCAGTAGATAAGAAGTCAGGGGTGCTACTGCGCTCCAGCCTCTCCCCTCAGATGGAAAACCACCCCAGACCTTTGCAGGTCAGGTCTGCTTGGTTAGCAGACATTTTGTCAAGTATTTGATATTGTCTCAGGATATATTAGCAACCTGAACAGTAATAGCCATACAGAGACGTTTAAAAACAATTTACAAGTGATCCACAAAAACCTGAATCATATCATCTTCGAATTGTTGAGAAGTTGTAAACCTTTCAAAGCAGAATGGAGGAAATGGGCCAGATGAAGAGGAGGCTTCTCTCTGCTTCTGGGATAGATGGTGACTCAGGGAATACTGGATTAATCCCACACTTGTACCAGGCTCATCTGAGTAAGCAGAACTTAAATTTCATCTAATATATTTCTAATCTGTTATGGTTGAGTTCTCATCAGCTCAGACACATGACTGATTCTTTAAGGGGCTAAGACTTTTGTCTTTATTAACAACTTGTGGATTATCCTATGTATGCCTGGTTATATATTATGTGTGAAGTATTAATTAATACTTACACACTGTGACAAAGATTATGTCCTGTCCCTCAGGGACATTACCTGTATGTGACAATTACCCGAGTATTGCAGGAGAGTGAACGTAATTCATGAACTCAGGAATGTTTCCAGCTTCATCCACTGTTGAACCTTCCTCTGTCTTTACTTAGGAAGTTTTTTGTTTTTTCTGCCCTTTCTGAATTTCTGTTATTTTTTATCTTAATTCTGTTCTAGATTGCCTGGTTTTTAAGTTTCATTTTGAGTTAAATGCTCCATGTTTAACGTTTCCTGCAAATTTCTAGTAAATTTGATATCCAGGGTCCACAGCATAAGGGGAGTTGGAACATCAGCCCTGGAGAGCCATTTGAAATATTTCCAGTTGTTAACATGCCAGAATGAGACTCCAAAATTCAAATAATGCAGCGAGCGTGGCTGCTCAAATGAAGTTGCTTGTTTCTGTTCAGTTTATGTTCCTCTGGTTTGGTCACCTTCCACCTTCAGTCACCAAGGGTGGTGTGGTCCTGCACTGCCTTTGCTTGCTCCTGTGTGGCCCCTGTGGCTTCAGGAAGAGCCTTGAGGAGGGGAGGATCTTTGGGACATTGCTGGGCCCTGACATAATTAATACCAAGGGGGGGGGGAGGGTGCTGTTTTTTTGTGTTCTGATTGATATTTGTCACCCAAAGGCTCTCTCTCTCTTTTTTTAAAGATTTATTTTTATTGTTCTTGACAGAGAGAGAGAGAGTGATACAGAGACAGAGATAGAGAGAAGGGGGAGGGCCCAGAGCAGTCTCCATAGTTGTACATCATTGGTTTTTCCGCATAGTTTCATTCCACAGGTGGGCGCGGGGCTGCACAGGGCAGGAACTGGGCTGGGGTCTCATCCTGGTGAGAACCAAACTGGGAGCACTCCCCAGTTCAGCATATGGGTCCGCACGGGCCAGGGCCAGTATTCGATCCTCAGTCCCTGGGACTGCAAAGTGAGCACTTAACCCACTGAGCCATTCCAGCTTCTCCTCTCTCTTCTTTTAAAATGGTTATACTGGTTTTTTGTTAGGTGGTCAACAGTCAGTAGACAAGTTCAGAACATAAAATACTTCTGATTACTGTAAATGGATCAACTTCCAATGACAGCTTGAAGATCATATGACAAATGACACATATACCAATTCTTATTCATTTGAGTTTTTAAAACATCCAAAATTTAAAGAAAAATGACAAACTTTGGAAAAATTGCAGTCTTTTAATATCCTTACTACAGAAAGGACTGTTAAATATCAATTAGAAAAAAACAACAACAGTGTTTCAAAAGAATAATGGGTAAGGGTCTTAAGCAGACAGTTCACAAAAGAAGGTATCCATCTATCCAAAGGAAAAAAAAAAGAAAAGAAATATAAGCATTAAACATATGCAAATGAAAATAGTGTGTCATAACGTGTTGCCTTATCAAATTGGCAAAAAGTTAAACACTGAAGGTTGGAGAGCAGTCATTCTTGTAGGATCTTTATAGAATTGAAGAATTCTTTAAATCGTTAACTTTCGAAAGAGCAACTTAAACTATAGATGAAGAAATTTAAAATATCTACAGGAATGTGTACCAATTTCACTGAACACATCAAAGAATTGGAAAAAATCACTCTGTCCTATAAGACATTAAAATATGACTTTGAAGAGAACCTGATGTCATGAGAAAATGTTCATGATGTTTCATGAAAAATAAATATGTAAAACAATATAGAAAGGATGGTCTCAATTTTATAAATATAGTCTATTACTGGAGATTATTTTGATTGGTGGCATGATGGGTTATTAAAATATTCTTTCTTATTTTCCAATTTGTACTTACAGTGGATAGTTTATAATTTTATAATCAGAAACAACTTACATAATTTTAAAATAGCTCTGTGATTTCAAGTTTCCTTAGATTCACTATAACATGTAAAGCATGTTATGCCAAAAGATATTTTGGTTAAATAAAATACAGAGACTGAAAAACACACTTTTTCATAGCCTTGATCTGAATAAGAGAAAATTGATACCGATAACAACTGCCCAGGGGGGTAGTAAACAAGAGGAAAATACCAAATGCTTGGCCCTGTGCTTCAGGTCAGCAAACCTGGCATTAATGGAATCCGGGAGAGAAAAGCAGTCGCCACAAATCAAATCCTTTCAGAGAGTGTGTCTGTCTGTTACTCTTGAAGTCTAAAAATTGCCACTTACTGGGAAAGAAATTACTGCCTTTCTCCGTGTCCTTCCCATACAGTTGTTTCCGAGATGCACACTGTCTGTAATTGCCACCTCATGCACATCCATGCCATTCCAGAGTGGGAGGGGAAAAAAGCATTGTGTCTGTTAGGGCTTTTCATGTGTTTCCTGTCCTGGCACACGGGCCAAGTATGCCGGACAGGCCTCAAGGCTGCGGTGAGGTCACAAGACGTTAGGGAAGACGAAGAACATGTTATTTATTTCCATAAGTGGTGTTACTGTTATGAATATGAGACTCAAAATCCTCTGTTAACTTAAGTCAAGCCATAGCTGAAGTTGGATGATGTGCTATAAGTGGGGCTGTAAACCCAAGGCCATTGCCGTGAGTTTTTACATTAAAAAATAAAATTGGCTAGCTAGTTATATTTAATTAAGGACACATGATTATGGTAAGAAGTGTGGTTGAAAACCACAAATGCTGAGTGATGGACACAATGAGATACTCAGAGCAGTGTTTGCTTATCTACCTTGCTTGTACTTTATGCAATTCAAGTAGATTTGCAGTGGGAAGAAAATCTTTAATTTACAGAGAGTAGGATTAGGAATGATTTTTTTTTTCTTTTCTTTTTTTGTTAAAAGTAAAGAATCGAATAAAGGAAAAAATAACCTTAAAAAAAAAAGGGATTTTTTTCTCTCTCTGTGGACTCGAACAGTCCACTTGCATGACTTATGAGACTTCTCCCTGAATCTAGATATTCTCATGCAGCCTTAGACATATAGCTGCTCTGAGCTCGTGGTCAGCCATCTTAGTCCTTTTCTGCAAAGACAGCAAGGGTCACAGAAAACCTCGTACTGCAACAAGCTGGTTCTCAGGTGCTGACTTTTCCTTTGAGACAGTGCAGTCCAGTGCAGTAGGCATGTGTGTTGAGCACCTGGTGTGCACAGGCCCTGCAGGGTCCCTGGGTGACCTGCAGATGGACTTTGTCCCAGCCCTTTTTGTGAGGAGACTAGTGGGGACGACAGCTATGCTTATTCATAAAATATTTCCTCTGTATACCTTTTCAGACTTTGGGCAAATGTAAATCGTATTCACTCCCTCCCAGCACTCATCTCATCTCGTTGCAGAGTCCTGGACCATATTGGTTGTCCACCTCTTCCTTGTGGTGTCAGGCACACACACACAGGGTGCTGTGGCTTCATCCAGGAGGCAGTATCCTCATTCTCAGGATAATGTCCAACATTTCTACTTGTCAGGTTGGCTGCTGGACCTGTGATCTCAGGGAGAAGTCAGCAATGACTGCTACTCTCACATTGTCATCGATGCTTTGAGTTTTTCATTAATCTGTAAGTCATTTGACATTGGCAATATCCATACAACTGTAAAGTGAGCATGCTCTAAATAATTTTTCCATATTGAGTTTATTAGCCTCTTTTTGGTTTCTGATGAGTTTTTAGCTTTATAATAGGTGTGGATATACATGGTTCACCCTATGTAGATTTTTCTGTGGATCAGAGTTCTGTGAGTGCCATCACTCATAAAGTGTATGCAGATCATTTTTTTCAGATGGTTCCTATAAAAGGAAAGATGGCCCTGACCTCATAGGAATTCTGCTCCTGAGCCTCAGAGGGCATGTGCATGGCAGCTGACTGAACTTTACAGCCCAGGTTAATATCCTGCATTTTGGTTCTTGAGTGAAGTTTCACAGACTGCTGTGAAGTGGACACGTATGGACCAGAGGAAGAGGCAGAGGTCAGCTGAGCTCTTTCTTGTGTTTCCAGCAGGACAGCTTTGGGATGGGCTGCTTGGAGGTGGGGAGTTTCTCCTTCCGCAGGAGCCCTGGCAAGCCCTGGGAGATCAGGTGCTGGGATGGAGGGGCATGCATTGCATGCTGTTAAGGGTTGACCAGATGTTTTCCAGGCCCCTGAACAACTCGGCATCTCTGAGCTGCTGATTGCAAGGAGAAGTGGGGAACAGAGTTTCCTGCTCCTTCAGGTTCCCCTTCAGGATCCATTCAAAGACTTCTGAGGTCAGTTTGCGGGTCTAAAGCTGTAGACAACCCCTCCATTCTAAGTTGGGACAAGATTGTCTGCACAAAGGGAAAACAAAGGCAAAGACCGGCCTAGTTTTATAGGTGTTGTACTGGAAGCAGAGCTGGGCCATTCCCTTTCTCAGGAGAAGAAAAAAAGTGTGCTGCAGAGTTAAATATGGATTTAAAAACCTGGCATTCACATCCTGTATTTTTCTATGTATAAGACAATATTTTTGTCTAAAATTGTTAGACCAAAAATTGGGGGGCTGTCTTATACATGGCAGTAATCTGTGTATTGATTTCTTATTGTTGGGTTAGAAAAGTAGGGGTTACCTTATACGTGGGGCATCTTATACATTTGAAAATGTTGTAATTTCTACTATAGCACCTGAGATCTACTTCTGTTTTTCTTGAAAACTTAGGAGCTCCAAGGGATTAGTGGGGTCTAGGAGGGAATTAGGGAGCAGCGCTCTCCTTGTAAACCCCCATCCCTCCTCAGGCAGGAATTAGGCCTCAAGTTACTTGGTGGCGATGGTGGCTGAGGGAGAGATGGTGAGTGTGTGAGGTTTATTGATTGGCTGTGCCCGCCTTGTGTTAGAGAGGTGACTAGATGTCCTGGGCTAGTGTCCCAGCTTTGGACATGCCAGTCACACCCTTAGATTTATAGTCTGAGAAGGGACCACTGGGTAAGATCCATCCTCCTGACTTCAGGCAGGACCACATCCAAACCATCTCAGACATTAAACATCTCTCCTGTTTTTCAAGTCTCCCCAAACCCCTCGCAATCTCTTTGAGTTTGATATTATGAACTGTTCAAGTCAGGAAATTTAGTTTAAGAGCAGACTCAGATTCCTCATACTTGAGTTCAAAGACCATTTCCTTTGGCTATCTTTCTCTCTGAGTTCTCTTCATGTATTTGAAAACCAATATTAAATTGGCTTTCAGCTTTCTCTTCTCTCCAGGTGGGATAATTTTACTTCCAGTCAGTTGAATTTAGAAGAAAAAGCTTGCTAGGAAAATTCAAATCAAGCAAATGTCAGTCCCCTTTTAAGGGGGAAAAATAGGAGAGAGCAAGAGAGAATGTTTTTTCTGCTGACAGTATCCCATCTGAAGTTCCAGCCACCCGACATGAGGTAAGAAGTTTCATATTAAATTTTTACCACTGCAGAATTAATCAGCGGCTGCCCATTCCCCCTCCAGTGAGAGCCAGTTTACTTTGGAGGTCTTTGCAGGTCTTAGGGGTTTTCTTTGTGAATTTAAAAGCAAATTTGTGAATTGAAGAGATTTAGGAGCAATTGAGAAAAACAAGATTGTGAAGTAAGGACTCCTTACTTTTGCCAAAGCCTCAGCTCTCTTTGGAACAGAAGTTATTAATCTTTGGGGAGAGTCATGGCCCCATTTGAAAATCTGATAAAAGCTAAGAACCCTTTCCTAGAAAAATATGTGTAAGTACATACAGGAACTATATTATACAATTTCATTGTGTCCCTGGACCTCAGATTCTAATCCTCAAACCTAAAATGGCTGCATTTTAATCAGACGTGAAAATGAGTCATTTTGCATAAAACTCTTAATTTATAACCAGAAAGGAAAAAAGTGATTTTTTCTTTTTTTTGTAAAAGGGTAAAGTAAAATGGGTTCCTATTGAGGTATAGTTCTCTGTAATATAATTGGATACTTAATTTAATTTAAATTGAAAATGCTTTTTCATTTCTGAAGTATTCCCACCAGAAATCCATAATATCGAACAGAATTTAATTTTGAGTAAGAGTCAGTGCTCACCCCTCACAATGCAGTGAGCCGTGTCAGGAGACCTTAGGCGCCAAGACAGCAGGCTCCCCTCAGCCACTGCCTGCGCACATCTGTCACCCTCTTGGGCCTTCTTATCTGTACAGTGCTGCTTTCAGACTCTGTTTCTTAGCTCTGTTTTTCTCAGTTTTTAATTTTCCATCTCCATGGCTGTGCTTTTCCAGAATTTGGTGAGATGTTTGCGCAGCACTTTAATAAACCATTAGAATGCGATGCTGGCACAAAGGACTGTGGCCCTAGTTGCTCATCAAAGCACATGTTTCACTCATCCTGTCTCAGCCAACTGGGTTTCAAACGTTGGACAGTACAGTGGAAACTCCAATGGCTCCTCTCTCCCAGCCCATGTGCACACTGTAAGGATACAGGATGTGTGAGAATCCAGGTTTCCTGAACAGTTGTCTTCATTTCAGTCCCATGACATTAGCAAAATGCCATAGTAAGTGACCTAATTTACAGATAGTAATTTTGTATACATATACTACCCTGATCAATGTTAGCACCCATACATTTGAAATCAGAAAACTTTCCTGCTGTCACTAGTACTATAAAGCAGTTATATCTTATCAAAGTAAGATTGTTCAGTCCAGATAGTTGGAGAGTTTGGATAGATTGCTGAGTTTTTCTGCTTTGTGTGATACTTAAGAATGCCCAATTCTACCCCAGTTCATTGAGGTTAAAATGGGAGATCAATGATTCAATGGATCTGGGTAGATTCGAGCTTCCACTCAGACAGGTATTGCTTCTTAGCCCAGTGACTGCCACGAGAAAAGTCCCAAAGAACTTGGTGACACTTAAAATCTAGTTTACTTTGTGAGTAGGTGAATGTGAGTCCCAGGTTAAGAATGCCTCTGGTTCAGCAGGTTTCTTGGTTGGCTCACATACTCCTGGTCATTTTAAGGTTCATATCAAGTGGAAAACCTTAACTTTCCTTTAGTGGTTGAAGCTGTGTGATTTCTGGAAGTAAATTTTTAATGACCACTACCTGGGATCTCAACCGGAGAGCTTATGAGTATTTCTTTCATGTTACCACACTGCTGTGGGGCTGCATGGTGACACATTTCCTGCACCATCCTTGGCTCTGGTAGTTTGTTACATGTGTCAGAACTTGGAAAGACAGTGTGTCTGTAGTCTCTGTTAGTACCAAAGGGTGCATTGGAGAGAAAGGCTTCAAACAGATCTTACTAATTAGCCTTGGTTTCTGCAATGTGATGACAAGTGTCAGCTTTCGCATTTATTTTATACTCATCCGCTGAACTGAGTCTGCATACACAGAGAAACCCTTCACTGTTGCAGGAGCAGCAATGAAGTAATCGTTTTCCTGTTTCCTTGGTCAGAGGGGCAAAGGGTCAGATGGGGTAGGACATGTTTAGGTAAATGAGAAGGGCCCTGGTAAATTTAGTAGGATAGCAGGTTCTGTTGCCTGCTTTTCGGCATGTGCCTTTCATCACTGCAATTAGCTTCTTGTCTGCTAGTGTTTGGATACAGAATCTGTGCTTGTCATGCAGTCAGTGTCAAAATCGCTCAACACTGTGCTCACTTTTGTGCTTGAGTACACTTATTGATGAGCACACAGGTGTTAAATTGGATTGGTTCTCATCCATTGTATGAAGTTGCCAGGCACCAACTAATGCTCCTACTGTGCAGGTTTCTGAAGTCTGAGTTACAGGAAAATGAGGAATAATCAGATGGTTTCAATCAAATAGGAATTATAAAGATTCACTTAATTAAAAAGAAAAAAATTTCATCGCATTTCACCTAAGGGAAAAAATTTAACAACCTTTGGTGGAAAATAGGCATTTAGACAAGCTGTATACATTTTACATAACAATGCACTTGACTTTCATTTACCTCTATTGTATTTACATAATTTGTACATATTCAACACCTAAAGTCCCTTCCCCCCAGCTCAGAAAATCACAGGTGAAATTGGTCTTCAGGAGTTATGTTTAAATGCAAATTAGAAAGATAGCTTCTGAAATTCATGAGCAGTTCTCCTTGGGGCATCTCTGGCGCCACGCTCAAGACAGGGCTCTCATTCCTGAAATGGCTCATTAGTGCTGCGTTCCAGAAGGGGACCCTCTGTAGACACTGCTACCCCAGAGCAGACCCCAGCAAAGGTCCGCTGACAAGCCAGCAAACTGATCAAAATAATAGCGGCAGAGACACAATGGGAATGGAAGGCCTGTACCCATAGCAATAAGTTTCCATTAAAGCTCTCATTAAAAACAAAACCAAAAACAGAAGATGCTGCCTAGAAAGGGGAAACCTTTGAGGATTAGAATTAGGCAGTTAGGGTTTGTGCAGTGCAAGCTTGTGTACCTAGCTGAAAACGTTGAGAATTATTTCAGTGCACCTGAATGTATGATTATAATTCGATGCAGCACAGATTTGGTGTATCAAACTTAGGAGAAATGTGGGTCCATTTTTAAGTGATCCCCCCCTTCTGTGCACATAATAGAATAAAATATAACCATCTGTCTTAGGTGTCAGTCTGAAACTGTGGGTAAGAAAAAAAACCCAGGAAGTATTCTGAATCAGTGTAGGTGGTGGGAAAGTGGGACCATCTCTTGCTTATCTACTCCCATTTTCTACCTTGCTTAAAACAATTTCAGCAGAAGTCTTGAGGATCTATGCTTTTCTTCTTCATATCATATCTTAACAAAGAAGTGTTTTTCTAGTGTGTGGACTGCTTTTTAATGGCACCTGTGCTTTAATAGCAAAACAAAGGACCCGAGTTAGTGAGAGAGGCAAGTGCTTCTAGTGAATGCTAAGAACAGCTTTATCTACAGTGAACACTTAACATAGAGCCGCTAAGGGTTTGGGAATTGTACGAAGTCTATGAGGGAAAAAAATTAAAGGTATCATGTGTTGTTTTAGGGTCCATTTCTGATCAGATCAACTATATCAAAAAGCATTGTATTTCACTAAATAAAACCAACAGAGAAGAGCTTGCACTTTCATGTACCGGTACACTTAACCATTTAGAGGTGTCAAGGCATTGCTTTGTTACGGTGGTGCCAGGTTTAACAAAGGAATAAGGAAGCAATGCGTTGTTTCTGTTGATCAGAAGTGGGTGACAGAGCTCTAGTGACAAGGTGGCTTCCACCTGCAGAGTTGGGTGAGGGGTGCTGAGAAGGAGTTTGGAACACATCCGTGCCCCCTTCTGGTGTTGTCACTGGCTGTGCTTGCCGTCCCTGACCACCCTGCAGTCGTTTTCCATCCCCTGTAGCTCGTTATAAATTCCTCATATCACTTATCGCTGTCTGCAATTGCCTTACTCATTTTTTGGTTTATTGCCTGCCTCCTCAATACATTAAGGCCTGTGTCTGTCTTGTTTACTGCTGTATCCTGGGCACATACGGCAGTGCCGAGTATGCAGTAAAAGGCTAATAACTGTCTGCTGGGTGAATGAAAATAGCATCCATAATGAGATGCGAGGTAGTATGGATCTTCCATGACACTCTGTGCATGGTGTCACTGTCCTTATCTGATACCTCTGCTCTTATGATTCCTATAGAATTATAGGAAAGGATTGCCTGAGGTTTATCAGAATCAAGAGTTAACCAGCTAGTGCAGCTCTGGATGTAACTAATTTTCTGGAACTTGCTTCTGTCCAGATCTTCTTGTGAGTAGATCTTGTGGTTTGCCTCTGGCCTCTAAGATGTGAGGATAGACACATGGGTGATCGTGTCTCCTGAGCCTGGCACTCACCTCATGGCCTTTGCACTAGACCTTCATTGACCCAGCTCCAAGGTTTGGGTTCTGTTCTAGGTGACACCCAGTATTATAGTCCCATGCTCTCAGTGCCCTGTGGTCTTCTTAAAACCACTAGCCTGGGGCAGCTTGTCAGCTGGCCCTATGCTGGGAGGTCTCTGTGCCACTGAGAAGGACACTGGCTTGATTTGGATAGAATTTGAGTTGCTTCAACTGTTAATGGAGTTAGGCTTGTTCTGTCTTTACAATGCACAGACATGTCAGCTTCTTTTGGTTTCCTGCTCATGTTTTAGACAGTGGAAATCAATTTTTTTCCCACCATAATGTTTTGTTAACTGAACCTCAAGCTATGTTTCCAGATCAATCACACTGAGCTGAAACCACCAACTAATACATTGACTTTTGTTGCTCATTTTTTGGTTTGGCCATGGGCCTGACTCCCTAGTGTAGGGCTAGATGATAAGTTATTATTTAAACCAAAGTGGACTTTAACTTATGTTTTATGATCATATTACCCTGCCTAGAGTTTTCAGAACAAGACAAATCAAACATTACAGGCTTAGTCAACAGTGGACTACACAGTGTGAATTACAAAAAAAAAATGAATTAAGACATGGTTTAAAAAAAAAATATATATATATATTCAAGGAACTTTCAGCCTTAAGGAGAGATATGACATTTACAGTTAGGAGTAGTGGGTTGTGGTTTTGGGGTAGTTGGAGATAATTTTGACTGGAAAGAAAAGGTTAGAGTATGGAGGAATTGGAAGTCAGCCAGAAGAATTTGGATATTTTCCTAGATATAGGGGGAACCATGATCAGTTTAGGAAATAGGAAGAAATGTTGTGAAGTTAATTTTAGGAAGATTGTTCTGGGCGTAGCAGGATGGATTGAGGAGAGAGACATGGGAAATGTCTGAAGTAGGACAGTGTTGCAGGAAGCAGGCTGTAGTGGGTGGAGGCCTTGGATGCAAGCGTGGATGAGATTGGAAAGAATGAACCTGTGAGATGTCTCAAAGGAAAGCTCTAGGGCCTGGAGATGCTGAGAGGAAGGGAGAACAAGTTAGAGAAGATGCTGCTCCTGTGACTTAATCATAGAAAGGGCTGTTTAGAGTAATGGGGGTGGTGGGAGAATTGATATGACAATATTTTATGTATCTATAGCATTCTATAGATGGTAACACCATTTGATCATTACAACAACCCTCTGGACCAGGCAGGAAAGGCTTTTGACTCTCATATTATAGATGTAAACACTCAGAAAGCTTAGAAAATGCAAGGTGTATGGCTAATAAAAGTAGAAAAGCTGATGTATAGCATAAGTTCTCTGGGACTGGTCTAGAAGGTGATAAATTCTCATTTAAATGTGGCAAATTTGAGGCGATGGTAGAAAATCCAAGTGGAATGCTGAGGAAGCATCTGATGATACAAGGTAAGTACTTGAGAGAGAAATCCCGCTAGATATGACTAAACCAATGAAATGGAATCTCTTTGGAAAGGAGATTTAGAGCAAGAAGCATAGGAAGCTGAGAACTCTGCTTTGGAGAGCCTGTGTCACTGGGGGCAACAGAAGACCCCCATAGGGAATAACTGCTGAAGGAAGTGAAAAGGGTGTGTAGTGTCTCGGAAGTGAAGAAAAAGTAGCATGCCATTATGAAGAGAGGCAAAGATCAACCATGTCAGATGCCTGGAGACGTTATAAGAAGGCTCATTTCTGTGGCAAAAAGAAAGTGCTTGTAGACTTTTGTGAGTGTAGTAAAAATAGAAAAACAATTTGGTAACAACCTAAGCCAGGCAGTGAAAGATTTCAAATTGAGTGAGTGGGTGATGATGAAATAGAGATTTTGATTCTAAACCAAGTTTAGTAATGAAGAATGATGGAGGGATGGGGGGAGAAAGGAGAAAGAGAGAGAGAAGGGATGGAGGGAAATGGCTTCTAGAAAAGCAACAGGATTGATCAGTAGGGTTTTCAAACTGTGGAAGATCTGTAGTTGTTTGAAAGGGGAAGAGAGGGAAGGGTTGGCAGAAGAGATTCACTTTCCTGATGGACAGGAAAGTGAAGGGATGTGTTCTGGGTTCGGTCGCTGTGCTCTGAGTCCAGAGTTACCCTGGAGACGAAGGAACCCTTCTTCCTTCAGGACTGTGAGAGCATGACTGCGTTTTGTTGTCACCTATAGAGCAAACACCCTGAAGAAAAGCACATCTCTTTATGCCTCTGCCTTTTGCCATTTTTTTGCTTTTTATCCCTTATCAGAAAGCATCTTGGCTTCTCGCAGAGGAGATGTGCAATGTGCATGCTATTATGTGATACTATGTTTCTTCTCAGGCCCAAGAGCCGTACATAAACTGACACTGAGGTAGATGACACCTGTGAGTGTTTGTGCTTCTCTGGAGGAAAGTGTTCTATAATGTATGTTATTATGTTAACTTTGTGTCCAATTTCAAAGGTCCTAATTATAAAGGTGGTAAGTGGAGATTCAGGCTTAGAACTTCTAAAATTATTTGATTTGGTAGGTATTTATTAAATTTTAAATGTGGATCTATACTCGTATGATCTGATAGAAAAGATACAGATTTTCAGGTTAATAGCTTCTTGTTAATAAAATAGCACCCGTCTTCATAGACAAGGAAGTTTAAGCTTCTTGCATATGTGGGTAGAGTTCTCCAAACAAAAATCTTTTCACCCATGAAAAGATTTCATCATTTTATTCAAGGTCGTAAGGTCACTAGTCACCAAAAGAGAAAGTGAATGTCAGCGTTATCTCTGAGGGGGTTGAAAGGATTGGGGGAACCTGTGCTTGACATCATGGGGCATCTGGGACGAGTGATGCTGACTACACCCCTGGGCAGTGCATCTCCAAACAGAAACCAGAACACTGCTCCCACCTCCCCTTTCCTTCCTGGGGTCTCAGGAAGCAGCCAGGGTGCAGGGCAGGAAGTATTCAAGTCCTGCTAACTCCAGTGCCTGTGCTCCTTCTACTTTCACCTCCCTTTTGCTTCATTTTTATCTCATGTCAGCTAGAGCAGTTGGTCTGCGAGGCTCCTCGTTTACAATGGCACATTGCTAAATGCTGCTATGTCATTGAGAGGATATGGCTTCAGCTGCCTTAAAGAGATGGGGGAAGTAAAGGCTGACAAAGGAACGGCAGTGGGAAAACTGCAGTTTCCATCTAGGCAGAAGCGATTGCGCTTCCCATCGGCATTTGATGATAAACCAAACCTCCTCAGGGACCACCTGTCGCCTTGCTGTCACTTCCTGTTTACCCCTTACTCATAGAATCCAGAGCATTCCTCCTGCTCCTAGTTCCTGATGTTGCTGCATGCAGTGGAAGCCGGCTCAACTCCACGTGGTACCAAACCAGAAACGTCAACTAAATTATCTTTAATGAAATCATTTTCTTTTTTAATCATAGAGCCAACCAAAAGGAAAAAAAGATTTTCTTTAATTGCAGGCACTTGGAACACCCAGCCCGGGGTGAAATATCCTTTCATCTCGCATAACTATGACAGACAGAGAAGGCATTCTTAACTCTGGAAATGCTTATGGCTTGGAGATAATTAAATTGGGCTAAGGGAAGCAACATGAAGGAAATATGTGGTTGACAGGAAAATAGAACCTCCACCAGTTAAAGGCAAAAGGAGACTTAAAAAACGGATGGAAATGAGGTCGATTGTTTGCCCAGTTTGGGCATGTGAGGAGACACGGAAGCATGGGTCTCCAACAAATAGAGATGCAAACAAAGGTTGCACAGGCATCACGAAAGAAATAGGATATTCTTACTGGGGGGATCAGGACAGGGACTTCTCAGCTGAGTGGGCCAGAGAGGAGAATGAGAGTAGGGACATTTGAGGTTAAGGGAACACAAGGGAAAATCACAGACAGAAACATGTAAGCATGGGTTATTGAGATCTACTGTGTTTTGGAGTTTATTCCTTAGAAAGTGGTGAGATACTGAAGCAGAATTGAATCTGCCAGGCTGTATGGTAAGGAATAGAAGCCTGTGGCTGTGTGAGGGGTAGATGTGTAATCAGATGGAAGTCATGGGGTCCAGCTAAGACACTCTGGCTGTAGTCTAAGCACACACCGGCAATGTCTTGAATAAAGCGATATGGAGTGGAATGGCAAGGCTTGATACTCAGAGATCCCGTTTGCTGGTTTTCACAGTATACCTTCCCCCACCACAGGGATCCCAGGCTCCCCGGATGCTGTGTGTGTGTGTGGAGTTGAGAAAAGATTCACAAGTTGGCTGAGCTGGCTCCAGCGCAGCACTGTTTTGAAAGAAGCTGCATCCACTTTTGAGTGGTTTGAATTTAATGCAGCAGCGGAGCCTCCATGTGGGAAGAGTCTAGTAGACATTGGAAATGTATTCATATCTGGCACTTAGATACAGAGATTGAAGTCATCAACATGAAAATGGGGAGTGAGAGGGAGAGAGAGAGGGATAGGAACTGGAGAGGAGAAGAGGGAGGGAGATAGGATTTACAGACATGGGCTGCGAATGGAACATTGGGGATACCTGTGTGTAAGGGGTGAGCTGTGAAAAATAAAAATGAAATGAGGCAGGAAGAGAAAGCAGAAAGGATGGGGTGAGAATTAGGAGAAGGCAGGACAGTAGGATCTAAGACAGCAGGGAGTTCCAGCCATAGAATGATGTCATCAGGAGTATAGGATGTTCTGGCTCCAAATTTATAAACATAACATTTTAATCAGAATTGGCCCAGCATGAATTAATTTTCATGAAGTTCCTGAGGGAACATCATTAAGCCAATTTAATTCCTTCCCATAATCAATTTTCCATAGAGTACTGTTAATCTGTTTCCAATTTTCCCCATTTCCATATTTATCTTAATGAACTTATTTAAATCAGAATCAATTATTTTCCTCATAAATATGACAGAGACTGAATTTATCAATAACTTAAAAAAATCTACTGAGTTACTGATTGTATTGATGCTGATTAGATCCTCTGCTGTTCATTCTCTTTTGAGGCCATCATTTCTGGGTCCATCTTCCCTGGGCTTTTTTTTTTTTTTTAAACAACAACAAATGATCCTTTAGACAGTATTTCATCTGCATAAATTTTAGTCTGTGGCCATTAAAATCAAAGAAGTTTTACTTGTCTTTGAATACCATTCAGCCCATGTGAATTAGTTCCTTTCTCCTGACAGCTCACCTGAGCACAGGGCTTTATGAGATGAGAGAAAACTCTCATGGAAGAAGATGAAGTGGTTTTGGAAGTTCTTTCTCTAGTCTTCTGTATCAACTCAACAATGTTAGTTAATGAAAGTTTTAAGTTTGGTATTGGGAGAAAGTAATTTTATTTCCTCTATTATAATAATAATTTAAAAATCTTGAATTTTCATAGTTTTTAAAAATAGGGGATGCCAGCATGGCTCAGCAGGTTAAGTCCTCACTTTGCAGCCCCAGGGTCCAAGGATTGAATCCCAACGCTGGCCCATGTAGACCCACATTCTGAACTGGGGTGTGCCCCTAGTTTGATTCTCGCCTGGGTGAGCCTTGAATATGGGAGGCCCCCAGTTTGGCTCCCACCCTGGGCATGCTTCCCATGTGGAAGGTACCTAGCTCACAGGGGTGTGCCTCCTATGTGGGAGGCCCAGAACTGGTTCCTGCCTTGTGCAGCCCTGGGCCCACCTGTGGAATGAAACTGTAGAAAACTGATGACATTCAACTATGGAGACTACTCTGGGCCCTCCCCCTTCTCTCTGTCTCTCTCTGTCTCTGTCAAAAACAAAAATAAATCTTTAAAATAAGCAAAAACACCAAATTACTTCATTTGCTAGTCAAAATAATAATAAAAATGTCATGAACATTTCTATTTATCCTGTGGCAATTGTGTCAATATAGTTAAAGAATCTAAAAGCAGTGTATCTAATTTTGTAGTGTTGGCAGAAGACTGACTACTAGGTTTAAAAAGACCACACTGGACCCCATAACAAACAAGGAATAACCATCGTCATGAGCATCAGCCCAGCTTCTAAGAGGCCACTTGCAGATGGTATCGTTTCAGTGGTGAATTTGCCACAGCACATGTAGGCTGAACCTTGAGATCAGAAAGCTGATTTTGCCATCAAACTCAGACTGAAGTCATACTCTAAACCAGCAAGCCTGATGTGGGAAGCTAGATTGTCCATTTATTTGTTTAGGAAACAATGCAGAATTGAGATCTGACTGGCTTAGAGGAAAGAAAGCAAAAGTTAGATATGTCTGCAACAGTAGCTTTCAGCTAGTTGCCATGAAACCCAGGCTTACCTTGTATTGCTAAATACTTTGTTTTATCTACCAACCAAATACCTCAAGAGGGACAGCAGGACTGGAATTTTTGAAGTTGAGTAGGTACATTTCTGTGCTTTTGTCTCAAGGAGGCAAATGCTTTACTAACAGGGTATTAGGACCACGTTTGTCTAAGACTTCTTCCCTGGAAAGGGCTGGGATGGATCTTTCTCCCCCTCCTCCTCCCCTTCCCCTCCCTCTCCCTTTCTCTCTCAGCACATAGCTTTTCTATTGTTAGGGAGGTTCAGTCATTTTTCAGTCTAGTCATATAGGTCTAGCATTCATTTATTTTTCTCTTTCATATTTCATTCATTTTGTATCATTCATAAAGTTGAAATCTCAGAACAATCTCAAACTCTCATTAAGGGGGAGTCTAACTAAATGCCAAGATCCAACAACCATGACAACCTCAGTCTTCTGTAACATAAGATCTTAAAGACTATTTAGTGAGTTGAATTACATTCCACACCCACAGATGTTGTAATTACACTTCTTATTTTGAGATCATTGTAGATTCATGTGTAGTTGTAAGTAATGATTCAAAGTGACCCAGTGTTTCCTTTACCCATTCCCTTCCAGTGGTGACATCTTGCAACACTGTGGTACATTGTGGTACAATATGGCAACCAGGGTATTGACATGGGTACAGTCAAGAGACAGAGCCCCATCACCACCAGTACCCTTCCTCATGTATTCCTTGCATCCCAGAAATGTGTTACACTTGCGTTACACTTGGTCATGGTGTATAAATCTTTTTATGTGTTGCTAGATTTGATTTGCTAATATTTTAATGAGGATTTTGCATCTAATACTTGAGACCTTTCTTCTTTTCTAATGTAGGCATTTAGTACTATAAATGTGCCTCTCAGCCCTGATTTGTTGCTGCATACCACGTATTTTGATGTGCTGTTACATGTATTCCATTCTATAGATTTTTAATTTCCTTTGTGATTTCTTCTTTGAACCATGGAGTATTTAGAAGTGTATTGTTTAATTTCCAAGGGCTTGGAGAATTTCCTCTTGTCTTTCTGTTATTGATTTCCATTATGACTCCATTGTATTCTGTTCCATGTGTGACTTCAGTTCTTATAATTTGTTGACATTTGTTTTATGGCACAGGGTATGCTCTATCTTGATGATTTTTTCATGGGCATTTGGAAAAATACATATTCTGCTGTTATTGAGTGGAGTTTTCTATACATGTCAATTAGACAATCTTTGTTAAATGTGTTATTCAGGTCTTCTGTATCTTTTCTTGATTTTCTGTCTAATAGTTCTATCTATTGCTGAAAATGGTTTATTTTAGGCCCCAACTATAATTAGGGATTCATCTGTTTCTCATTTTAGCTCTGTCAGTTTTTGTTTCATGGATTTTGAGGCATTTTGCTATTGTTTGGTGTGTATACTTTCAGGACTGTTATGCCCCCTCAGTGTATTATTTTATAATTACATGATATTACTCTTGGTCTCTTGTATTTTTTTTTTCTGTATTATTATATTTTATTGTTAAATTTAATGGGGTGACATTGGTTGGTAACAATCAGACAGTTTCCCAATGGACAACTCCACATCACATCACCCATGCATCGCATTATGTGCCCAGCTCCCAGAATCAGGTCCCCCTCCAACCCCATATATCTGCTGCCCACTCCCCCCTCCCCCCACAACTCTCCCTCCACCCTCCTCCCTCCTCTCCAGGTAAACACCAAGCCATTGAGTGTGTCCATAGTGCTGGTGCCCTCTCCCACCTCCCCTCCCTCTCTCCCTCCCCCCTCCTCCCCTTCCCTCAGGCAATCACCAAGTTATTGAGTGTGTCCATAGGTCTCTGTGTCTTTGT